>JAECUM010094181.1:0-18476 GCA_016617855.1 Megalonaias nervosa | reverse complement strand
TGTGTGTGTGTGTGTGTGTGTGTGTGTGTGTGTGTGTGTGAGGATCAGAAGTGGGTTATGATCTATTATTAAACTTCTGAAACGAGCTGAATAATGTACAGTTTTGCTTACATTGAGATTATGTGTATCATATATATGTTATTTTAATGAAATAATTTAGGGAGTAAGGAATGGAAATATGTTAAAGCATTCTGAACAAACGTTGTACCTTTCATTTGTTCCGTTTAAAATGAAATAACAGAAGCTATTTGAATTTGTAGTTTGCAAATATATAATCAAAAGCCTTTAAAAGTAGAATTTATTTTTAGAAATTATAATTAAGAGAGCAACTGTGATTCCAACACAATAGATCATTTTACACAGACACCATCGTTTTTAACAAAGATCTTAGATGCAAATTCCTTTGTTATGCCCCATAGCTGGCTTGAATTCGGTTAGGCGAGACATCGTTACTAAAGGGCCAAAGGGTAATTCCATGCTACAGTTCCCCAGTCCTCTATCAAGTGACCTGTACTATTAGTTTTATCTTTAACGCGCCATGAATGGTTATATTTGCTGAATTGTCACGCGTAACATTCTTTTGAATGCCTCAACAGAAATCGATTCGAAAACTGGCATTTACTTTCTGTGTCACCCTATTAGTATTATCCTTTACAATAAACATGGTGTTAGGGAAATCATCCAAATTCTATTTATAGACGACATGTAAACAAGTTGAAAGTTGATGGACGAAATATAACAAGTTGAAAGTTGATGGACGAAATGTAACAAGTTGAAATTAAGTTTTTCGGAAGCTGAATCAGATATGCTTGAATTCATTTTAGACTTGTGGTAAAGGGTGTGCTTTTATCTAATTGAAATTTCATGGCCTTTATTTTGAGTAATGCATTTAATTGATTATTTCTCTCTGTAGCAGTTAGGCATAATGTAAAATGATAAAATAAATACAACACACAGAAAAAAGATATATTAATGGAAGTATCTGTATAATATTTTACCAGTGACCAGCCATAAAATAAACCTCATGTAGAACATGTCGACCTGACTTAAGCTAGGGAAGGATCTTTATAACATTTATCATTATAGATGTCGTTTGTTAGTTACAGCAACACGTATGTGCCCTAAGGATGTATTTAAGCAAGCTATAAAATACACATTTCCTCATATTCATTGCAAAGGATATCGGAAATAAGCTTTTAAACTTGTTGACCTCCTACCTTTTCCTATTCCTCCTCTTCAATACATAAACTATCACGCTCTTATTGCATTTCATTGAGTACAGTTCAGATATATTTATTTAGTACTTTTTAAAACTTATCCCATAATACACTGATTATTTAACCGACCATTCAATGCAAATTGATTATTTCATATAATGCTGTGACTTAGAAACGTTATTATTTGCATTGAGTAACTGTGCATACATTAAGCAAATTGAAGAAGTAGTTATTAATATTCTCGTCCCTATTAAAATACACACACTTAATAAATATGCCAAAATTTGAAAATAATAATCATATTACTGACCTGAACATAGAGTATTTCTTTTTCTTTGTATTTCCTCGAACTAATACAACTAAATATCAACAAAGGAAATGTAAGAAAAATACACATTTTAGGCATTTCATGAATTTTAATCGTGTCCCCATTCACTCCCATTCTTTATTTAATCCTTTGTCCTCTTTCTATTAAATTTAATCAATTAGTGCACACAAATTTTCAAAACGTATTTATCTTACGTTTGTATATACACCTTGTTATAATAATGCCCTTTCATGCTTTCAATGTTCAACAAATCTTTCTGTCAGGAATTCTGCATCGTACGTAGAAAGCATACAACAATATTACGACTAAGATAAGTTATTTGATTTAAAATCTCAAAATTTATCTCTGCCATATGGGTTGATAAACAGATTCGCCTAACATATATTTTACGAAAATGTTTTTTTCGTAAACTTTTAGCAATGTTCTATTCCATGGCCAGAATGAAAGAGAGAGAGAGAGAAGAAAGTTCGGGCTCTCTTAAAGTGAAGTAGGTATCACGCATAACGGTGTAGATACGGCTACATCTTGGGGAAAGCTTGACAGTGCAAGAGATACACGGGATCCTGTAAGAAGACAGACGAGACCTCTCTAATTATGGGACTAACAAACTGAAGATACAAGCGGCTCGGCGCATTATTTATACTGGTTCAAGATACCCCTGGCCATATTTGGTAAAGATTTGAGTACCAAGTGTATCATGCCAGTATCATGCCGGCACCGCGTGTATTTGTCCCAAACCAGAAAGAAGCTCCAGTCTATCCTGAGAGAAGCGAATGTGTTCATTGCGTCATAATCCACCTAATCAGCATTTTATTCGTTTCAGGAAAACGGTTGAACCCTAACTTACTAAGTCAGAAAGAACGTTAAGAATTTTTACCACTGAGTTGTTTCTGCTGAGTTAGCATACGCATGTATAATACGGGAGAGAATATTTGTACTTGTTTGTAAAGGGAGCAATCTTTATCAAAATAGAATATAGTTATAGGAGGCAAAATAGAATATAATTATAGAAGGCAAATAAAGTTAATTTCCATATTTTTTTAGTGGAAATTATTTCCAATATAATTTAATGAAAAATTAATCCAATGGAAAATTAGTTTTAATACAATTTAGAGAAAATTTCAATGTTATTATTTTTACTCAAAAATTCTATTCTAATATATATAGTAACTGTCGCTAATGGCAGGATAAGGCTTTGGGCAAAAGTTGATAGACAAGGATATTAACATTCGAGGTGGCTACTTCATCCGCAGCTGCAGGAACTGAACTAGACGATACTTGCTGCACATAAGCTGAGACAAAGACACGTACATTGCATTCATCTTTCTTACCTGATACAGCAGCAGTATTCGAGTTAATGAAAAGTTGCTTTCTTTCAATTTTCTAGTGGTGTCTATTATTGTTTTGTGATGAGGTTTCATTCTAAATAGTGGCTTTTCCCAAAAACTTAAAATAGGTGAAACCACCTTCAAAGATACTATTGTTCCTAGAAAAATGGGCTTGGAAGGGGATTTCTTCTAAACTGCTTTTCTTTGACCAGAAATAAGCCAAGCTTTAGTATCAGTAATTGTCCATCGATCTCTTATGTTACACAGTATGGCCCATTATCATTTTAATTTAAGTTGTCTAAGTGGCGTTTCAAGATAATATGAGATAACATTAGGTCAGTAACTTAAAAAAACCGAAATCATTGTTAGCATCAGTTTACAAGAGCGCGGAAAAGAGAGAAAATACATAGGTATGGTTATATTAAAGCTAATGGTGTCATGTTATTTTGTTTTACTTTCAGCTATTAATGATATAGACATGAGATAATATTAAACAAAGAATGAGAATGGACAAGGAAAGAAATATTATATAAAATAATAAAGAATTTTCTGTGTCAGTTGTCCAGAATAAATTTCTAAGAAAACATGTAACCATTTTCTCTGCAGATTACATTTTCCGAAACTTTGTTGTAGCCATCACAAGCGTGTATTATAATTTGAATCAGCAAAATACTTTTTCGGCTACACGATTACCAAATCTAATAGTAGGCTTGTATTCCTTTCTTAACTGTTAGGGGCGAAAACAAATCTAATTACTTGATAATGCGAAGGTGAGCATGGGTCCATCCATTGCATATCAAGGCTGCCTGATGAATAATTTTGAATAGTCATATAGATTTTATTTTAGGTCGGTATCGGAAAAATCTAGAATCAGAAGCCAAATACCTCAAATAATGTCTTGGTATTTCATGCACCATCAGCATGAAATATTAGGATGTGATGAACAAGTTATATTTTGGGATTTTGTTTTATTTTCAAATAATCGAAGTAAAGTCAGGTACTGCCGAGCAAATATTGGAAAACATGAGATATGAGGTCAGGACGTCCACACATTTCAGTTTCTGTAAACAGGAAAAGTCAATGTTTTCCTATAATGAGGAAAGGTTCTCAGATGCAAACAGGCCATTAAATTCATCACTGAGATTTTTGTTTAGCTGAGAAGGTATATAATATGAAATAAACTTTCCCTTAGAAGGAACAGAAACCGTAAATATGCCTTCCCTCGTGGCAAGATGTGTTTATTTCCTTATTAGGTACAAGTTTGTAGGTAAGGAAATGTAAACTACTAAGCTCTCCTAGGTGCGTTATATTAATTAGGACGAATGGGAGAAGTCAAATTATACATCTCCTGAACATTAGGAAACCATATCAACTCGGAGAAAGCGTCCTTTTGAAGCTGTAAATACTTGTTGTGGACAAATGAGACATACTACATTGCTACAAAGTTGTATTAGTCATAATGTTTCTTCCGTATGTCCTTTGCTTAAATTTATCTAATTTCCAAATTACTAGGTTCCCAAAATATATAAACTAATATCGCATACGTACTATCGCATTATTGTGCTATCTAACCCAAACAAATTTTTAATAGACCGAGTGACCTTGTCACCTCCAATTCTGTGTTAACACAAATGTATCAACAAGGAGTATAATATGCAATAATTCAACTTATTTTGATTTTCGATCTTTCCAATGCTACAGGAAATTGACATTTTATTTGCTTTGAAAAATTTGAAGTATATACTAATTTTATTATTGAATGTCGTGTCATTCAACAACTGTGACTAAGGTCTCAATCAACCGTGCTAGTAACAGCTAAAATATTTCTTCTTATTTTGCCCTTAAATAAGTTCTAACCCACATGCTGCCCACACACACCAAAACAAAAACTCAATAAGTAAAAACAAAGGAGAGAAATGTTTCTTTCATATGAGTACTATACCATGCAGTTTAATAGTAGATCTAAAGTGACCTTGACCTTCTTCATCTTGACCTAGCATTCGTCTGTCTAAGGTCCACCAGCTTAAAGGGACATCTATCTTTTTTTTGAGCGTCTTACTACAAATACATTTCTTTTGTTATAGTTCTAAAGAGTTGCTGGTATTCAGATGTGCTCGCTCATTTCGCATCATCCTTTCCTACGACGAGCCCTAATCATTCAAAATATAATCATGAACATTTTAACAAACAGATACAAAACAGAATAAACGATTTAAAGTAATTTTTTTCTTGTTAGTTATATGTACAACCTTTATCAGTTTATTCTGTTCATTTGTTCAGCTCCATCGATAAGCCTGCAAAGAGGTTTTCTCGATAAGGTAGATACATT
This sequence comes from Megalonaias nervosa, assembly GCA_016617855.1. Lineage (NCBI taxonomy): Eukaryota > Metazoa > Mollusca > Bivalvia > Unionida > Unionidae > Megalonaias > Megalonaias nervosa. Next base: position 13,274 of record JAECUM010094181.1, on the reverse strand, counting down.
TATTTTTATTTTCCTTATTGGCCTGCATTGCTTACTTTTTGTATATGTTTACATTACACCAGTTCCTGAGCTGTTGAGAGTGACTACGTAATGTTAACTTGATGCACATAAGAAAAAGAAAAAAAAAAACAAGTTGATCATTTTCAGTTCATTATTTTACTCTTCACTTTTTATTCAAATTCATTTTCGACGACTGTTTCAGAACAGATAAATACACTACAGACGTCGTCGGTGTTTACAATAAAGTAATGAAATAGGATGGGAGAAACATTTTAACAATTATTTATATGAGTTGATTTTCAGTGAATATGAAGAAATGTGGTCCTTATCGCTGGCACTAATATATCGTAGAAGAAATCACACATAGCCTCAGCTAACAAATGACATTTCTGATGATCAATGTTATTAAGATACACCTAGCTTTAGTCACGTGGACTAGTTCTAGGTGACATTGACATTGTGGATGGTTGCTTGTGAAACATCGGAATATGCAATTTTATTGAATTATTGAATTATTTTATTGAATTATTGAATTATTTTATTGAATTATTGAATTATTCGTTTCATATTTGGTTTTGCATTTACTTTACAAAGCGGATATTTTGCGTCATGAAATAGAGCTCGATCAAAACCATGACAATCGGGAAAGTGAATCAGAAAAGCATTTCAAAATGCTTATAATATTAAACTGTTTAAGAAACACTATTTTTGTTACTGGTCTAAACAAATAAAATAGCTTTGCTATAGAACAGTGTATTATGCTTGAAGTTAATTCAAGGTTCAGAAGTCACAATTTGCGGTCAGATGATAAAACAAATGCTCCTTGAGGTGTTATATCCGGTCAGTGGAATCTTATATAGAATTACTTAGTGAAGATATTATTTACACTTTGCTTAATGTTTAGTTCATCTGTCATTTACAGTCAGATATTAATATCGATGTTCCTTGAAGAGATACTTGATATCAACTAGACTTCATATATTGTTGCAAAGCCATTACACTATTTTAACTTAAATTAGGGTTGAACATTCATGATTTGGGGTCACATTATAATACAAATGCTCCTTTTAGTGTTATACGACGTAAGTTGAACCCTATTTGGAGTTGCAATACCCTGATATGACTGTTAATTGCTATATACAGTAGAGATTTCCATTGCTTCATTCTGTACTAGATTATACATAATTATTAATATAGTAGGTTCTGTTGTCGGCACATTGTCAATGATAATAGCCTTTCATAAAATGTTGGTATTCAATGATATATTCATTCATTAAGGTATAATAGTATTACTTAATTTGGATTTTTCGTTTGTTAATATACAGTCTTGTCAACTCATGATATACCTTTATTATTTATGTCAAGGTTGTCATTATTAACGTTTACTTCTTTATATTGCAAGACATTAATTCAGATATAATTTTGTGCACTCATTTCGTATGATGTTATGCTCACTGGGAATACATTCAACTTTAGGGCTGTTTTTGTTGCCAGTCGTTTATTTTGGTAATATGTCATCTCGCTGCTCCAAGCAACTATACTCGGAAGCCGGAGAACGTAGTATATGGATATTTTGTTTATGCTGTGTCATAAATTACGGGATTTTCTGGCAAAAATATTGATGGCAGGGATGGTGTGTAAAGTTGTCGTTGTCGAAGTTCTTATCTTAAGCTATGATGTTACGCTTCAGAAAGTGTCAAGTACTGCTTATTTTGTGATTTGATTGTTTCAGTGTTATATTCATGTCATTAAATTTGAATGAAACTGAATATATAGACAGTGTCGGTCTCACCATCATAAACTATCCAGCTATTATGAACAGCCCAACATACAATAGAAAGACGAACAAGTAATTTTGATGATCTAGAAGACACACGGTACACATGTTTAGAGTAAAAGGTTGATGTGTACCAAAACAAATCACCTCACTTTTGATTGATTACTGTGACACCATGAATGACATGAAAAATAAACAACTAATTTAACCAAGCAGACATTGAGAGATATAAATTTTGATATACAGCTCAATGTCAAGAAATGCAATTCTGTGATAATAGATTTAAGAGCAAATGAAACAAAGGTAATAAGGTGTGTGGTCTTTCCTTTTAACACACTCACCGCTTTTCATGCGAAATATTGACCTTTTCTATTTATAGAAACTGGATATATTTGCTCCATAAGTTGTATAGACTCAAATATGAGTTCGTCGCTGATTGTCCTTACTTCACTTGTTTGTAAATGATAAGTAACAAGGCAACACCGCCCTTTCATTTCATCTTGCGGTTATATAAGCGTCTCCGAAATTATTTTAATTCTAAGTATCGGCTTTGCACTACTGATATAGGTTTATTTAAATCGTGATCAACGTCTGAGACAAACTATACGGTAACTGGAGGCTTAACCATAGTCACGTGATTTTGATGCCTATATAAATCGTTCTACAAGTAGACAATCTTTGTATTAGGTGGAAGGTCCCTTGCTCTTCGTGGCGAAGAAAAAAAAATAACAGGTAAGTAAATTTTGTCTAGTCCTTACAATGCAAGAAGTCGAATACGAAAAAATAAAGAAATGAACGAAATATAGGAAATTAAATGGCTTGTAACACAAAGCTATCTAAGTCAATATTGATCTACAGAAACACGACTGTTTTGGTTTGTTCCCTTTGGAAGGTTAAGTTATCTTACTACCTTTTGAGTAGATGATAGCTTCCCAGAATTATATTAAAATATACTTCATTTAACATAAATTGTTTGCACTCGCATAACTTGCTCTCGATGTTATCACTTGATCCAAAATCCATACTCTTTACATTTTGTTACGGAAGCACCTTTTGGGAAATGAAAGTTACCGTGATTTCACGAAAACAACATGCTTCAGAATAATGGAATTGAGAAGTATACTTTCTGTAAATGACATGATATATTCACAAAGATCACCTAAACTGGATACCGTTATTTATGAACAAAAAAGGAAAACATATCGATATTAGCAGCCGACCAGATATCCTATTACAAGAATAGAATTCTGTTTCAGACTTATTCCGTTGTATGTCTTAGGTCAATGAGTGTGCCAACAAGTTTGGCATAACAATCGAAATTATTTGAGAACAACGAACAGACGATCCCATACAATTTAATTCAAGCTTTATTTTGATTGGTTCAATTGCATTGACATGGCTTTCCAGATCAGATGTATTTATTTACTTCTTAACTAATGCACACGGAATAAACATCAGGAATGCTAGAATGTAAGAAGCAGTCTGAATTGGAAGGAGGGAAAGTTTGTACTATTAAATATTTCTCAGAATACCATTTATACTGGGGTTCATCTAAATTCATGTACCTTGTTATATGATTTGCCATAGAGTTGATTTAAATTAAGATAATGGAATCAGAGAAAGTAAGACTTTAATTATGCAGTGATCAAAAAGGACACTTACTCTTTATGATAAGATTACCATTATTAAAAGACTTTCCTTATCTAAACGTGGTTAATTATTAACGGACTTACTAAATCCCCTTCACAGCCTCCACCAGGAACTAGATTCTCTTTCAAAAGTTCTTTTGGAGTAGGGCAAAATATACAATTAAAAACAAACATTACTATTAAAGACCGGGAGGGGGTGCTTAAGATCGTTGATAGCAATATTTATATGTGGAGTCTGTTTGGATAGCCAGGATCAGAAGAATCCATGACCAAACTGAAACAAACCCCATTTAAATCGCTTTCTATCCAAAGAAAGAAATCGATTTAATATTTATATCATATTTAAAAAAAGAGTTAATAAGTGTCTGAATTACTTTTGCATTAATATATGTTGAGCTTGCATAAAACTATAATACGTTTCCTGTGGAAACGAAGGCAGAATCCTCTCCGATACAGATACAGCAGAATCCTATTATTTTAATCGTTGGAAAGTCTACTATAATTTAGAAAAACTGTATTGAAAAGGAATCTTCTGTGCACATGATTTTGTAAATATCGATTGTTCGTGCATAAATCTTGACAGGTTGCGTAATAAATCTGGATTTAATGTAACTTTTCTAGTATTTATGTGACTTTAAGGTGCCATGAAAATCTACAGATGCATGTTTATTATTTATTAATTGAAAATCTACTTTACCCATGTACGCACCGATCTGTTTTAAATATACTAATTGATAAAAAACTTGCAAAACAATCGTTTGTAGCAATCTCTACCCAGCGTCAATTGCAAAATCGAATACAGAATTCGACAATGTAAATGCAAATTAATGTAATAGCTTTTTCCTTGCCTCGCAAAGTAAGCAGAAGTCTTCAACTTAAATTGCTACAAATAAAGATTTGACACAAACATTTTGCAAGCAATAATTGTCAAAACACAATTGGACAACTTTTATGTGATGTGTGCCATCACTGTAAAGTACATGTAGAAATGTTGTTACAGCTTATATGGGGGTTTCCAAAAACAATCAGTCTTCACTAGATTCAGAGAATGAATGCAATCGTCTATATTACTTTTTGAATCAATAGAGATTTTCTGTTTGCAGTAACATGTAAAAATAAGCGAATGATGTGATAAACTAATTTGTTTTAAATTAGAAAATATAGATTTTTATAACTGCAGATTTAATAAAGAATTATTACATAAGACCCATTTTAAGAAACAAATAAAATTACACTTTCTATCTGAAAGGTATTTTGCATAAGCAAATTGCACACGAGATAATTTATTTGATACAAAATAGCACATTTACAAAAGGTTGTTTCTAAACTGAATTATTAACTTATCGTTACTTATAATTCCGTCCATAGTAAGGCATAAGTTTATAACATGTTGATGCAGTAATAGATTCATTGCACACGTCAGTACATCACCAGGTCAGCCCTAATATTAGGGCGCTTCCGTGATATCCAGTTTGTCCCAGTCATGAATGGCGCCAGGGAAGTTAGACCATATTAATGAATATGTGTATATGTTTTGAAATACATCTTTGCTTCTTTCTCTGTATACATCAATAGCTCAAATACACAGTTATACCAGCTATTGTTTAAACCGGTACCATGGATCCACTCTTGTGAATATCGACTACTGATATTTCGACTACAAATGGTAACGGTGAGCCCATGGCGCCCAAACTTGTGCCTGGAGTAAAACAATAAAATAACAGAATGATCAAATTATGACAGTGTGAAGATGTAACAATACTGATAAGGTATAAAGTAGTATTATAATTTTGCATTATCGGTAATGTGTATGACAGTATGAAGCTGTAACAAGAATAACAATTGCATATCAGTATGGAAATATAGCATGAATGATAATACACAGCAAAACAAAATACATTCATGATTAGTGACAAAGTATATGGCAGTGTGAAGATGTATTAAGATTGATAAAGGAATATAGCAAGGTAAAGATGGAGCAAGAATGATAGAGTATATGGCACTGTGAAGATTGAACACAAATTATAAAGTATATGGAAAATTATATAATCGAGGGACGTATAAAAAGAATGATAATGTATTCGGCAGCTCAAAGATAAAAATAATATGAGAATAACGTCTGGCATATTAAAGCTGGAACACAAAGGACAAAGCATATAGCTTTGCTAAGATTTCAAGATAACTGCAATGTATATGCTATAAAAGATGTATAAAATGGCAATGTATAAACGAAACGCACGATGTAGCAGTGTTGATAAAAGACAAATTCTAAGAAATAGTTGAGAAAGAAAAACTGATAAGATGACAGATTAGTTAGATCGGTAAGAACATTGAAAGTTAGAAGTATTTTAACAGATTATAAATACGGGAAGGAATGGTTGACCAGGTATAACAGATTATCATTCGTAATACATCTTTAACCAGCCATACACTCTATCAAGTTGATGCTAAATAAAATTCGATATGTAAAAGAAATTAAAAAAGTGAAATACCCATGAATAATACCATCAGCCTATTGAATACTGTACTTGCATTTTTGAGAATAAAATGTGATTACACGACTGGATCCTATGTTCCCTTCGAGAAACCAAAGTCGCAGAACAGACGAATACAATCTAAACTCACCGTTCAATTAACATTGACAAATACACCAAAAGATGCAAAGAATTAATGCAAATACTCCTAAATTCACAATCAGGCAAAGAAAACATAGGCATGTGCATAACGGTCTGATTAGATACAACATACTGCCTGACAGACATCATCCCAACCCTATAGGAACAATATTTATTGGCTTATTCGTTTATTAATTTGATTTTAATGTTCTAATATTGTATCTGCTAGGTTAATCATGAACCTTGTACAAATCGGATTTCTATCGCTGACACTGTTTGCTCTCGCAGATGGATTGTTCTTGGCTCCAGGCGGAGGAGGATTTGGAGGATTTGGTAGCATTTTTAGTATGTATTTTGCGAGTCTTCTCCAACTCTTTATCTCTCCCTCTCTGCTTATTCTTCTTTTTAAGGCCGAATATGGTTTATCAGTCTTATAATTCTCCAACGCTTATTCTGCCCCATGTTTACTCTGTTCTTTCTATCAGGGCTACTACGGATGTCTGTCTGTCTCAATATAGACTCTTATCTGAGCACTCCTAATCTGTATACGTATGTATGTATGTATGTATGTATGTATGTATGTATGTATGTATGTATGTATGTATGTAATCACAAACACACTCAAACATACTTGTGTGTGTTTACAAATAATTTAGTGCACATATACTGCATGACGACGCATGTCTACAGGTATTAATAAGGATAGCTGATTCGGACTGCAGATGACTAGATCTTTTATCTTGGAAACATAGCCGTGTACAAACTTTATATCCATACCCTTTGCCATGAGCCGTTGTATTTAACTTTGAAGTTCCGTGCACGATATCTGACACCTTGCACTTTGTGAACTAAATTAATCATTGTAATTTTCAGTACTTATCAAGTTATGCACATATGTAGCAATGTCAACTTTGTCATTTCAGGTATGTTGCTCATTCTCCTTTTCATATCTGCGCTCGCCAGAAGAAGAATTCGTAAGTTTTCTCTCACATTTCTCTTAGAGTCTTTGTATGTTGCAATCTTTTGAGGTAATGCAACCTTTATTCCAATTTCGCTTTTGTCTTTCTGCTCTATTTCTGCCTTTTAGGTGCGTCTACGTTGATAGTTAGAAATTAAAGCATATCTAGCATGTTAAGTCCGCTGCTTAGTAAAATGGCATTATTATTTTCTTTGCAAAGACATGGTCTTCCAACCGCTCGGCAAAGAGCAATACCTCTACCTGCATTTGCAAAACAAAAGGTACACTACACCTCATTTGCCTTAAGACAGGAGTGTGTGTGTGTGTGTGTGTGTGTGTGATTTGGATTTATAACTTAGCTTTAACTATTTTTCCGTCATATCGCTACGATGTCTGCAGTGTGGCAGTTTATAGTGATGTTTAGCACTGGGACATCATGCCGCAGACATGTAGCATGATGTCCCACCCAGTCACATTATCCTGACACCAGGCCGACCAGTCCTAACACTAACATCTTAATGCTGAGCGCCTAACGAGGCAGCTGTTAGTACCATTTTTTTGTAAGTCTTGGTATGATTCGGCCGGGGATCGAACCCACGACCTCCCGCATCCGAGGCGGACTCTCTAACCCCTAGGCAACTGGAGCGGAAAGGAAAGGTTTGCAACTTATCAAACGTCAGTTTAAAACGCACTTTACCAAACCTTGATCAGTTCCGTCTTATGAAACAGAATTAACCCTACTTTGCGGTAATTCGCCAAAGTGAAAAGTGTCGGGATTGTAATGTACCTGAATGAAATATTTCTATTGTTAACTTTTCATTGGTAAAAGACAAATGCCAAAGCATGTGCGCAAAGATAATCATGTAAGTTACAAACATGGTAAGATAAAGGAGAAAGACAGATTTTGAAATATCCACTCTAGAATTAATTCGGATCTAGCTAAGTTTCCACAATAATAAATCTGTGCCAAGCTAAATTACTTCCAAACTACAACTCATCATGGACCGACCAATTCGAACCAGAGCTAGAGATGGCGTTAGCATTTAACAATAAGGTAATCTAGGAGTCTTTAATGTCAATTTTATCTCCGATAGATACTCATTGTATGCTTGCATGTTTTATTCCATGTATATATATAAGACTTCTGACATGGTGAAATGCATATGCATGTATATAATATATTGTTTATACATATATATGTTGACCACTATAGTTCCAAAAGTTAACTCATCTTAGTTGTGTGTGAGTAAGTGTGTTTTATAACATAACCTCTTTAAAAAGCTGACATCCTCACGGCAGATTCGTCTTTAATGATCAAATGTGTTGTCCCCATTGGATAAAGATTGTTATTATTATTATTATTATTATTATTATTGTCCGTCGCTTTGTCTTTCTTCCGACGTTAACGTATGGGTATTTTGGGTACGTTAATTTTATTTCTGAATCCTATTCCCTTCTTGTGCATTGCCTACTGATAGCATAGTACAGAAAGGCATTGTATAGAAAGACATAGTATCGAAAGGCATGGTGTAGAAAGGCATATTATAGAAAGGCATGGTATAGAAAGGCTTAGCATAGAAAGGCATATTATAGAAAGGCATGGTATAGAAAGGCATGGTATACAAAGGCATAGTATAGAAAGGGAACCAAACTCTCTTTAGTGACAAAGGTCAAGCTTCTTGTAGCAAAGGAATGTAAACTGGTTTTCAGACAATAACGGGAACGTTTCTAAACATACTTTCACCAAAGTGTACGTTGTTGACACCAACTAAACCTAATCTTGGCAAGAAATGAAAACAGTTAATGGCACATTATTAAATAAAATACAGTTTTAACTTGCAAATATTTGGCAGATGTAACAGATAGATCTCTGGTTATGATACAAATGAAACAAGCGTATGAGGAGTCACAAGGTCAACGATACATTTATCCCCCTTAATCTAAAAACGGTCGGTGAAAACTTGGTTATAAATATAGACAAATACGAACAGAGGCGCACAATATAAGTGCAAAAGAAAGCGATAAAGTTTCAAAACTTAACATGATTGAATATATAATCGAGATATCTCTCTCTCTCTCTCTCTCTCTCTCTCTCTCTCTCTCTCTATATATATATATATATATATATATATATATATATATATATGTGTGTGTGCGTCTGTGTCTGTGTGTGTGTGGTATATGTGGGGTTGTTCGTCGAATGCGGATAATTTATTTATCAGTGAAACTTTAAAAATTAGAAGGATCCGTGAAGAGTGTACAAATAGACTATATGAGGCATTTTGTATGGAGGGAGGGGGTACCTCAGACAAAGAATTTGAAACTTTAAAACAACGCCCAGTGGTAGTTTCGGTCTTTGGTTGTAAGAATCATGTATTGTTCTACAGAAAGACGAATGGAAAAGCAGACAAGGAGAAAAGACCCTTTCCAAAAGTCTCAGTTTCTAATTTCCACCGCTGCAAATAATAAAACAGGATATAATAGGACTTGTCGATGATGAATATTCTATGGATTATAGAGCTCTTGTTCCAGCAACCTTCCATTGTCACTTTATTTTCATAATTGATTTAATTTCAGAATGTCCTGCTAACTACATACCCACACCCAATGACCCGACTTCCTGTATCCGCTTCTTTAGCTCTCCAACGAAAAATTTCGACGATGCAAAGGCGGCATGCGTTAGTAATGGAGGGAACCTCCTGCAACTTAATACTGCAACTTTTCCCTTCATTCAACAACTCGCGCAAAACATTTCAGGTTCTCTCTCTCTCTCTCTCTCTCTCTCTCTCTCTCTCTCTCTCTTAGATACCTATAACATGTAATGTAGAATTTGCAATTTGAACATTTAGGGAACGACTATATTCTCTAACAAGAAAACATTTTCTTAAAACTCCCTTTGAAAATGTAATTAGTAGATACTTCTAGTGTGTGGTAAACTACAAATTTGCTAATTATTACAATTCTAGGAAGCACATATTGTATGTGTAGTCAATGCCACAGTGGACATTTCAGCTATGTAACAGATTCTATTAGAAATATACACAAATCATTGGACATTCATCTCATTGATGCATTTTTCTCAAGGACAATCGGTGAATTAGCAGTGGCATGAACACACACACACACACACACACACACACACACACACACACACACACGCCTTCTCTCTAGTACTTAACTTATTGAAGTTGTAAGAATCGTGTATTAGTCATATGCAATAAGGACATTAAATATACCAATTGTACAGTGCAAGTAGACTAAATGTATGCTACAAGGAAGGCTAATGTATGCTACAAGGAAGGCTAATGTATGCTACAGGGAAGACTAATGTATGCTACACGGAAAACTAATGTATGCTACAAGGAAGGCTAATGTATACTAGAAGGATGACTAATGTATGCTACAAGGAAGACTAATGTATGATACAAGCACATTAACTTGAATAGATGCAATAACTTGTACAATATCGTTCTGGGCCTGAGCTATACGCCTAAGTACAACAACAAGTTTGTTCAAAACTACGTGTTGCCTCTAATGCAGACAGATGGACAATCGAAGTTAAGTTGCTAGCAGATAATATGTTCACATGCATACATTATTACAAAACGGAGATAGGGCAAACAACATTAATATAGTGATAAATGTCGATGGCATTTGTGTGCACAGAGGCACTACAACAAAAAAATGAAGAAATATTTGAAAGTTCCACGCAGTTACAGTTTACGCAGAAATATTGTTAAATAATTCAGACAGACGGGCGATCATTTATGCAGTACACGGAGATACTACAGGATACGACAAATATACATTCAAGAGCTTAATGCAGATAAAATCAAATATCATTGCCTTGATGATAATTTACTTCCAGCGCAGTTAAAACAAACTATTACCTAGCAATTAAATTGCCTGTAACTGATCAAATAGCTCATTTGATCTGATAATATCATTTCTACACTAAAGTTCATATGTTCTAATCACGGTTTACCTTCAAACTTGTATAAACTGACTTCAGCGATAAAGATAAAACTTTTGAATGAAATTGCTTCAAAAAAGCTAAAATTCAGAAAGTTTCTGATAATATAATGCTCAAATGATGGAACCACTTTACGGACAGACACACAGACACACACACACACACACACACACACACACACACGCCAAATATCTACAGGAGACACACATACACATATCAACATATGTGCATGTCATAAAGATTTGTGGAATAATCTGATCTTGAGTTTTCTTCTTTACTAGGGATTAACCCAAAAGGTAGAAGTATAGGATACGATATTGGGCATTTTATATAATGAAATTGACAAATGAACAAGACTTATTGATTAGCACTTGAACACTTTCTTTCTCAAATGTGTAGTTGCCAATTGATGTTTAGCTTTTTATTAGCAAATTAGAATCAGCACTTTAACGTGTACAAATTGCAGATGCATAATGAAATGATGATACTGCAGATCTAATAGTTATTCATTCTAGTTGAGGTTTTGGAAGAGGTAATCGAACGAGGGGAAGGTTAGTTGCGAGTTATGGTAGCTAGACGGTACCTCACTGACTAATTAACTATTCTTCTTGACCTAAGACGTGCACTAAATTCATACTATACCATATTAGATTGCAACCTTCATATACCTTATTTTAATTTATTTATATCGATCCTTTCCGGCATGCACAACGAATGCTATCGTTACACCTCGGTATCTAAAGCATCTTCCTCTGAGGATGGTATGTAGGAAATAAACACATATCTCCCGCAGAGTGAACTCACATTCCTTTCCGCAGACCTTTATTTGGTAGTACTTTGTCCTCACTAGAGACGTTTTAAGTTCCACAATATGAGCATAAATGTTTGAGCCTTTTTGTGAGTCTCAGTGTGTGTGTTTGGGGGCGGTGTTTGTTTTCACAAGTTGGCTAATTCAGATTGTTAGCTTATATTGTTCTTTTTTTTTTTTTTTTTTTTCATTTTTATTCTGCTATTGCGTTACGAGGCTTTCTTGCATGAACTTCAACCACATCAAATGATGAGTTAATTACAAACAATGTATATTCTGCGTCGCACTTTGTTCGGTCAAATGACGCTATTTGGTGGAAAGTTTTAGTAAGGAAAACTGGTTAGTCACATTCCTGCTAATTATGTGTGATGTAAGTAGATTTAAATGCAGATAACATGGAAACTATATCCAAGTTCTTTCGATTAAACATACCCATATAATCCAATATCTACAATTCAGGGTAAACCTTCTGACCGCAGCATTTTGGGGTTTAATCAAAAGTTGATCTTTATAATACATTAAGAAATTGATATTTATGTAGACAAGTAATTTGCAATACAAACACATATTTAATTTCTTTCCATTCAAGGCATTGTCCAGATAAACTGCAATACCTGGACTTAACATTCCATTTGACAACATCATATCTAATTGCACTGTAGTTAAGTTTTAAAGTGATATTCCGTGTGAGAGATATATAAGACTTTATTTAATTCTTAACATAATGCTATCTCTCTTAAATTTGTTTCATGTCAAAGTCCTGAAAATGATTCATGGCAGAGTCCTAAATATGCTACATGGTACAGTTCTAAATACGCTTTACAGGAGAGTCTTTCATGTGCTTCATGGCAGAATACTAAACATGCTTCATGACGATATAATTAATGACATTAGTTTCTTAAACTTAAGACGGAGAATACGTATCCTGTATAATAATTACAGTTCAGTGCAAATTAGAGTTAAAGATGGTCATGCGTATTCAACTACACTAATTCTGAGGTAAAATATTAATCTTCTTGCAGGTTCGTGCAGTTATTGGGTGGATGCCACTGAAACGGGAATTGACGGTACTTGGGAAACTTTGAATGGTGACCCGATCCCAAATACGCCTGGAATATTTTTTCAGGATCCTACTAACACTGTTGCTAATGAATGTGGTCTCATGAGCAACGCCAACAGCTTCCTCCTACTCGGCGAAACGTGCACTGATGCGAACTGTTATATTTGTGAAATTAATATTTAGTCATACTGCTCACCAGGGGGGAAAGGGAGACTTAAATTGTTTCAAAAGAGAGAAGATACGTGAAACAATAATATAAATATTTGGTGGAATGAAGTTGAAGAAAACCATCTCCATTTGATAAAATTAAGGACTCAAAATTTAAAAAATGTTTTGTATGCAAAAAATATTTCATAGAATTATATCTCTCGTTGTTCCACAATGCTTGAATCGTTACAAGTATCACCGAATATGACTTTACACTTACTAAAGAA
>JAECUM010094180.1:0-30949 GCA_016617855.1 Megalonaias nervosa | reverse complement strand
CCCTTTTTTTTTTTTTTAAATTCTATAATCAAGAGTCTGATCATGCAGATGCTTTGCATGAACATATAGGTGCAGTTTAAAGCATCTGGGAAGCTGCTGTAAAGTTAGTCTGGTTGCCTGACAAATTTTACTAATTTTAATATGAAAACCAGATCCATATCAAACACAGGTGAACCAATTATTCGGAATTTTCGGCAACGATCATTAGTAATTAGTGCTGAGTGGGGATTAGAGCAGTAACAGAAGTTCTACATATGGCTGAAATCGTACTCGTGTCATTAATGCTGGCTTCACCTGTGTATTACTGCTATAATTGGTTTAGGGCCATCTGGCACATTAGCCGCCAGAAAAACGTGGATAAATCTCACCTTAAAACAAGAAATTAGTTTGGCCTCTTGCACTAAACTTTGTTCAGTTGTCTAGGTATAAAATGTGCGTACCTTATTGAATATACAGATTTAATAAAATTCCAATTCATAGGATATACAATATATATTAATTTACCGAGTACATATATACAAAATATATCATTAACGTGTGTATATACATATTTGATTGTACAAGAACACTTTTTTTTCTTTCCTTCCTTCCTTCAGTATAATAGCTATAGTTTTCGTAATTAGATCGCTAGAGAAGAACAATAACTATACCGTATACACAAAGATCTCATGTATTTCATGCGAAAATGTTAGGGCTCAGGAGAGTCACTTTAAAGTTAATGTTTTATAATTGCACTTCAGAAATATCACTGGAACATAGAAAACGCCTGTAATTTATTCTTAAAAGTGAATGTTCACAAAACATTTATGTTGAAATTTTATATGTTGGAAATATGCAAATTTCAGCTTGAAATATTAAAAGTTCAAGAATTTGGAAAAAGTGACCAAGCATTTGAATACTTGATCCCGTTTAAGGTCATTTTTAATTCTGCACAATCCAATTATGTGGAAAACATTCCATTATTTGCATATTCTATAATTCTGAAAAAAAATCATCCCCTGTTGCTAATTTACTTACCACTTGTTTTAATTATCGTGCCATGGAAAAGAACTCCACGCCACATCATTTCAACTGGTTGCTTGACTTCCAGTGCGCCATCTTTTCGGAGGTTTTTATCATTTTCACTGACAACACTTAGCGATGAATCCTCACTAAAGAAAATACATGCGAACATTTTCCTCATTCTCAAAATCTTCAAGCATCGGTCAATCTTTGAACTTCCCTCAAAGTAGCATCAGCAAATGTAGCCGCTAGATTTTAATACCGGTAACAAATCCCGTTTAAATATCGCCTTCGTGCGGAATTCTTCACAAGGAATTTTGTGTTCCAGAGGCCTTAAAGGGGGGAGTCAGTTTGGACTGGATGTCATAGAAATTATTTGAACTCGAATTGCTTGAACATCTGAATAACAGTCTTGTAATATGTCATTATCTGTAACAGCTTGCCAATAAAGGATTTGAAAACAGTTGCACAAATTTTATCTTCGACATTACAGAAGTAGTAGAATGATTTGTTGTACAAAATTTTATCTTCGACATTACATGAGTAGTAAAATGATTTATTGATAGTTATCACTGATTTTTAAAAAAAAATCAGTTTAATATTAAACAAAAATTGTCTGGTAAGTTTCATGACATACGAGTCAAAATTAAAATGCTTAGCATAGGACGCTTATCATTTTACAATTTACAATCCGATATCATCCACAAAAGTATCGACCTTAAATTCCCCAAAGTAGCCCCAACTCAACTTAGAGGCACCCAGAACCACCAGTCCTACATAACATCGCAAAGTTGCACAAGATGGCACAGAAACATTTAAAACTGACAATACTGGAAATTATTGAATATTGATACAAAATTAATAAAAGTAAATTTACAAGAATGTTTGTATTGTCTGTGTGTTGGTCGTTCTTTTGTTGTTTTACATTTTTTAAATGTCTGTTTGCGCTCAACGTTGTAATAAATGAAGGTAAATATTACAAAATGTCTTGTCAAAACATGGAATCTTATCACTATCACATTTTATCTCATTTAATAATGATGCAGAAAGTTCGTCTGGAGTAAATACGTTTTATGAACATATGGTAAGTATAATGAAACAAGAAGCGCACGAAGACACGCAAAGGCAAATAAAAACTTTACTTAAATGTAAATTAACTGTTTTTGAAACATGTTTTATCTAAAGTAATATATGTGTGTACAGTTGTTGACTTTTAGAATCTCTGTGTGTGTGTGTGTGTGTGTGTGTGTGGTATGTGAACGTCGAATTTCCTTCACCATTAATTATTACTCTCTCTCCTTTTCTGTTCTAAGTAAATTTCTTGTTTAAAAATTCTAAAGTATTTAATTATGGTATACTTTGAGAGAATGAATAAGATACATAAAGACACCACAGCGACATGAAAAGACAAAATTAAGACATCAAAATCTATTGAAAAGATATCACAACGAGATGTGCCGATGGTGCCAAGAGGGTGCATACATGTATAAGTTTAATAAATTTTGGGATGCTGGTAAGCAATACGTGATAAGCATGAAAGTAATCAATTCTACAAGTGAAAAGTAATCAAGTCTACAAGTGAAATAAATCATCGAAATCTATACTAAACATGAACAATTGTTGTTATACAAAATATTTTGTAATGTCAGGACCTGAACTAAAGATGTTAATTGTTATTATTAAATTTGCTATCCTCTTCATTGGTGTAGACCAGTGGTTCCCAACACCCAGGTGGTGACCCAAATTTGGGTTACGAGGACGTTTTGGAGGGTCACTAGGAATTTTTCTTATGAGAATGGCAGAACTTATATAAATGTGGAAACAGTGGTTGTGAGACTCAGAAAAACTTTTTATTTGTATATTTGGGTATACCATATATACTCGCATATAAGCCAAAGAATTTAGGAAAAAAATAAAGCCTTGAAGAAGGGGGTCGGCTTATCTGCGGGCCAAGGTCTAAGTCTGAAAATTTTAGAGTTTTCTTCTCGATTACCGGTATTTATTGTTACTGTCGATCGCCGAAGATGAGATCACATGCCTAATGATGCCACATGGCTCATATGATATGTGCTGTCTTGAAGTGAAACAAGTATTTTTTCTAACTTTACTGGTAGGATAAGGAATGAAAAACATGTATTACCATACTTGATGTCTATTTGACAGATGTCCACCCACCAGAAAATGCAGCCATACATGTTATATGAGCCACGGTGGTACGTGTATTTTCCAAAAGAACCGCCATATTAATAATCTCTCAATGAAGTATTTAACCCTCAACTAATCAGTAATCATTAAACTCTGCGGTACCGTACAAATGCATGCTAGCTTATTTCAGTGTTAATATGAAAAAAAAACCACGTTAAATAAAAAGATTTAAGAATTATGATACTGAAGGTATTTACGACACAACCATTTTGGTGTGGAGAGTCATGTACATGTACATGTACGCTAGTCTTACAGCAACCATAGCGAGAGGCTCCATAGGGGTTTGTTGCACACACGCCTAGAAAGGGTAAATAACAGGCAAATTGCATATACAAGTCAGCGTGATTAATTGTTAAAAATATAATTTGAGGGATTTCTTTGACAGGTGTTTTAGAAGTAAAAGGCTGCCATAGTTTATCTTCTATTGTTGTTTAGTTGCTTGTATAGCAAAGTGGTTTGTTAGCTGTAGAGTGTTGTACAATAACCAGTGATCAATCTACAATTTCATCCCAAAGAGTTCCAGGACTCGCATGTGCTCAAACAATGAGTCCCGCTCAAATCTAACGAGTACAATGATTGTGCTAATAAATGGCATACACATTGAGATACATTTTCTTTATTTATAATACTCAATTATTACAACAAAGTCATTATCAACCACAAGATCAACTCCTTCTTCACTTTACTTCAGTTCATAAATTCGCCTGTCTTTCTTAGATCTCCAGGCCTGTAATACTGACTTGTAGTCAAATGGCACAGTACATAGTTTTACAGCCATCAGTTTGTGCTGAGTCTCAATATTCAGCCTGTTTCTAGCTTTAACCAGGATTCTGTTCTGGGCAGAAAACCCACGCTCACATCCAGCAGTATGTACTGCTGAAGTTAGTGCAAGTGCTGCTAACTTGAGCAGGTTTGGAAAATCCTCTCTGTGGTGGCGGTCAATTAATTGCCACAGTTTACACATCACATCTAGTGGGTACTTCTCAGCCAGAACTACTTTCTTAAAGAAAGTCCACTCTATTTTTGCCTTAACAGAGTCAATAACAGGTTCTGAAGTTTTTTCCTCAATATTTCTGTTAGTTTCCCATTGTACAGTTTTTGCTTCTCCATAATATGTACACAGTCTGTCAATCTCTTCATCTCCGTATGTATCCACTTCTGTTTTTGACATCATGCTGATCGGTCGCATAGCAAGAATACCAAAGCTTGTAAGTAGGTCATCTGCTGGAAATCTAGATTGAATATTCTTAACTAATGAGTCAATGAAGAGTTTAGTGATTTTCTCCAGGCTGAAGTTGTTCTTTGTGATCTGATGATTTTCCTTAAATTTATTGTCCTTCAGGTCTTCCTGGAGCTTTTGCATGTATGTAGTTTCAAAGTTATATACCTTCTGCAGCTCAGCAATACACTGATCAGTTTTCACCTTCACAAGGGCCACATCCACATTTTCTTTCTGGAAGAACTGGCTGAGAATGGTTACAGGTGCCATTGCATCCATCATCATGTATGTTGTAGAAATAAAACTTTCGGTAGCTATCTTTTTCTTAATCCCTCCAGCTTTGTGATCCTTGTGACTGGCTTCAGCCTGGTAAGTAAGCAAGCTATCAAGAGTTCTCCATACAGCAGTCAGGGCACTAAAGTAAGACAACCACCTCACTGAATGGAGCTCCTTATATATGAGACATGGATCATCTAAAACCTCCTGTATGGCATGTAGTCGAGCCTCTCGTTGACTGCTTCCCTTAAAATAGTAGAAAAGATCAGTCAATATTTGCTGATGCTTTTTTAACGGTTCTATTTTCTCTGCAGCCTGGGAGGTACACAGTGCCAACCTGTGGGCAACACAGTGAACATTATGCATATGAGGATTTTCCCTTCTCAACATTGCAGCTGCTCCTTTTTCCTTGCCCATCATAGCAGATGCTCCATCTGACCCCAAACTCATTATTTTTGCTATTGGAACACCCTTTTCTGACATTTCTTACGTAATGGATGCAGCGATTCCTTTCCCAGTGGCATCTAAGCATTCAACATTGCACACATAATGACACTCTGGAATAAAGTCTTCATTCAATGTCTGAGCATACATGACCAGCCTTTTCCTGTTGGAAATGTCAGTGCTCTCATCTGCAAGTAATGTTACCACAGGAGATTTCTTAATTTTAACAGTTACAGCATTGTTATCAAACTCTGCTAATGACTCCAGCAGCTCACTGGCAGTCACTGAAGATTTCATAATTGATATTACTTTTTCTGAGAACTTCAAGATCTTGAATTCCCAATTCATGTAAAAGATTCACAAAAGACTTAAATTTGTTCAGTGGGATGTCTTCATCTGCCATCCATTTAGCAACCTTCAGTAAGGCAGTTATAGCTTTATCTTGATCTGACATGAGCTTTGAACTACATTTTTCAAAGTTATTTCGTAACTCTGGGGCTATTAGACATAATTTGTGGTCAGCAAGATCTGCATGTCTGGTTAACGTTGAATTTTGAAAATTTCTGTTCCTAGCAATCTTGTTCATACCATTTACCTTTTTATTGTCTGTGCATATTTCACAATACATAAAGTCCTAATTTTTATTTGCACAGCCATTGTCATATCGCAGCCACGTGTACGTTTTTAGCCACTTCGGCTGAAACTGTCTAACTTTTGGTAATTTATGCATTACGCTGGAGGCTGAGCATATGTTTGCATCCTGAACATCAGATGAAGAAACCAAATGCTGCTGATCAGTGGAATTTGAATCATGAAACAAAATATCCAATGTCCTTTGCTTAGGGTCAATTTTCATCATCTTCTTTGGCGGCATTTTAACCGGAAACATGAGGGAAGCTGACGACATCCCATAATAGCATAAGGAGTGGTACCACATGACGGGTGCAAAGATAATATTTGCCTAGTGAAAAGAAAGTCCTGTTAAACGAAAAAAATCACAGTAAGCACGTTGTTGTTCCTTTAAAATTTAAAATTTCTTGCGTCCAAAGGAATGCACATATGAACAACTAACGAGTCCCTGCCAATTTTTGTGTGTGCTGGACACAGGACGCAGGGGTAGATTAATCACTGAATAACTACTGGTACACATGATCTGTGGTAAATGCCTCAGGGATTTTGTAGCACAATGCCACTGAATTTACTAATACATACCAACTCTCAGATGTATTGTTTAATGAGATAAGGTAGTGGACATGGTTTCTGCTCAAAGTTATAACTGTCACAATACTTGAACAATATCCACGCTGAAAACCGATCATATTTTGGTCAACTGAATCACGCTACCGGCAGTTTAAAAAAAAACGATAAAAAAAACCAAAACAATGATCAATAATTATCCAACATAAATTGATAACCAACCACCCATGGGAACGAAAGTGAAACGATTGAATGGTTGGAGAAAGTCTGGAACAAGAGACCAGGTGCACTTCTTCAGAAATCTTCAATGCTTGTCTGGGACATGTTTCAAGCACACAAGACAGATGAAGTCAAAACGGCCACAAAGAAAATGAAAACGACATTGGCTGTGACACCAGGAGGTTTAACATCAGTGTTACAACCTCTTGATGTCTGCCGTAACAAGCCGTTTAAGACAGGGTACAAAAGATGTGGTCCGAATGGGTTTGTTCAGGCACAGTGAAGATGACAAAAGGCGGGAATTTCGCGAGGCCAGACCTCGACTTGGTCACCAAGTGGGTCAGAGACACATGGGACTCAATTCCACCGGACATGATTGCGAAATCATTTCGAAAGTGCTGTATCAGCAATGTCATGGATGGAACTGAGGATGATGCCATATTTGAATCAGACAATGACGAGGAGAATGAGAAACAGAATGACACACTATCGGATGACACTGATGACAATGATGACGTATACAATGACAGGACACCCATAACAGAAGCAGAGTTTTATTAACTGTTTGGCAATTCCAATACCGAACCAGATTTTGAAGGATTCTGAATGTGATAAAACTTTTATAATTCAGGATTTTAGTATGAGGATGTTATTATTTCAATTATTATTTAATATTGAAGATAAATTGTTTTTATTTCAACATATAAATTAGATTTCTTACTTTCATTTTCGTTAAGTTTGAAGATAATATTTATTTTAGTAATGTGATTTGCCTAAATAAATGTACTGGTATTTAGAACTCACTTTGTGCATTTTGTGATGTAGTCATGAACTTATGGGTCGGCTTATGCGCGGGTCATGCAATTTTTCCTATTTTTACCTAGTCAAGTGGGGGGGGGGGTCGGCTTATACGCGAATGGGCTTATATGCGAGTATATACGGCAATTGTTAATTTATAAATCATTCTTGGTCCAGTACATAATAAATCCAGGATTCAGTGATAGACACGTGCAAGTCTGTATTCAAGTGTTCGCGTCTTTGGTCTAAAAAGGTTCTATTACTATTGTATATGAAGATTTGTTTTATGTCTTCGATTAACTTTATAGATTACCAGTATTGTTAGTTTAAAATGTCCCTGTACCGTCTTTGCATGCCTGTGTATGTGTCAACGCCGTGAATGCTGGCTAATTCGGACCATGTGACATATCATACGAAAAACTTGGAAAACACGTGCCTCATTTATTTTTTATAAATAAAACAGCTAAAACATTAGTATATTTTTTCAGTGTCAGTACTTTGCAGCCACTTAAATGATATATTATGATTTCGGAAAACAAAAATTAGCATGAGGTGCTTTAAGCAAAGGTTATTAAATTATATTTCATCTTACGAGCTCCACAAAATTAGAAGAATATAGATGTATGATATTGATGTGTGATATCGTATCAAACTAAATCATAAACTGTATAGGACCCAACATTTTTTTTTTTGTATACAAGTTTTAGTTAGTACTATTAGTATACAGTACAATACCCAGTATAAAGATAAATTCTAAAAAAAATTTAACAACGACATTAGCATACACACTCCAGCATATGTAGACAAAACAATGTATATATAACAACAAATGCTACTGCATGGGCCATGTTTTCGCAAATTTTTACAATTAGTAATCTTGTATGTAATTCAATGATTCAATATGAATTCACAGAAAACAAACAACACACCGTGCTTTAAACGAAGATTTGTAAAGTATATTTCATCTTTCAAAAGAGAGAACACCACCGTTGATGTCACGTTATGATTTTCGTTATTTTAATTATCACGATGTCCACAAGATTAGCAGAATATGGGTGTATACTATCGTCGTTTCATATTGTATTGAATTAAAACATTAGTTTGATAGGACCCTACTGTGTGTGTGTGTGTGTGTGTGTGTGTGTGTGTGTGTGTGTGTGTGTGTGTGTGTGTGTGTGTGTGTGTGTGTGGATATCAACCTGGGGTTTTGTTACATTAAATGCTTATTTTAACTGCTCAACGTACCAGGGAAATGATGAGAAGTATCCTATTTTAAACAGTTGTAACTGTCACATTAAAATCCTGGACGAAACTCAGAATCACCCTGGCATTTTGTCCAAATCAGACCGTAATTTGGGTTGAATTGACCTGGTCCGAATCAGCCTGTTTCCCACCGCAGTGTTTAGTAGAACCCTGTTCAACAAGTACACAACACGACCGATACTCAACCAGTTAAAAAGAGATGGGGGCCTTATGGAAAGAAACAATATTCAAGCAACTGCTTACCAAACTGACTGAAGGAGCAAGACATAATTGAAATTCCTTCTGAAATAATACGTCAGATTGATGAACAGAGGTCAGCAATATTGTACACTGAATCGGATGTCAATGAATTTCACAATTTCAGATATGATCCTTCAGAAAACTCACTGCGTAAGTTTGAACTGTGTGGCTCATGAAGAAGATTTAGACTGTGCATCCGAATGGGATGATTCTGATGAAGATCATACGTACGCAGCAGTAACTCAATTTGATGATGATGATTACATTGTTGTCCCAGATGATGAGGATGAGGATGAATATTGTGATGCACTTGATCACAATGCTAATATTGATTGTAGTTACTTGACCGATTTTGACAATGTTGAAGTTAATGATTCAAATGAAAATGAAGATGGCCAAGATTTACAACCTTTGTACCCAGGAGCTTTAGTTATAGTTGGTGCATTTATGCTTTTACTTGCTGCTTTCATAACCAAGCACAACATCACTGGTGACGGTATTCAGCAGCTCCTGGATATTATTACTTTGGTGTTGCCAAGTGAGCATAATTTGTGCAACTGTTTCTACTATTTTAAGGAGTATTTTAAAAAGTTGTGCAATCCATTTGTTAAGCACTTCTACTGTACTAATTGTCTTGGGTATATAGAGGATGAAAGCCTTTTAGTGTGTCCAAACAAACTGTGCAAGAAGAATATTGAAAACGGGAACATGTCCTATTTTCTTGAAATACCACTTATAAACCAGTTGTAGACATTTGTTTCACAAGATGGATTTTATAAGAACTTGCAAAGTAGATTCTCCAGAAACAACAGGCATCAATATGAAGATATATGTGATGGTAGTTTATACAAAAGCATGTTTGAAAACAATGGACCATTGAGCTGTCCAGATAATATTTAATTTCTGTTTAACACTGATGGAGCTCCAGTTTTCAAATCTAGTAAAATATCCATCTGGCCAATATATTTAGTAATAAATGAACTACCTTACAAAATTCGTATGAAGAATGAGAATATGATACTGGCAGGTCTTTGGTTTTGAAACCAAAAACCCTCAATGAGCACATTTCTCAAACCATTTTTATCCTCCTTGAAAAAAATGGATGGAGTTACATTAACATCTCCAGAAAGAGGAACATTCACTTGTCGAGGTTATTTGCTGGCAGTAACAGCTGATCTACCAGCTCGATCACTACTTTGTAATTCAACACAGTATAATGGAACATACAGCTGTTGGAAATGTCTACAGAGAGGACAGTCAGCAAAGGTTGGACATGATTCTACAATGGTATACCCAATTGATGATACTGAACCAAGGACCAGCAAGAACAATTCAGAATGTGGTGAAACATGCAAAACAAGCAGTTGAAAATCAGAAACATCTTGAGGAAAGTAAAAGGTCAAAATCTGTTGTAGCTGTAAATGGTATAAAAGGTCCATCGTGGCTACTGCTTTATCCCTACTTTAATATGGTTGCAGGTATTGCTATAGACTTCATTCAAGGTGTGTTGCTAGGCATTCAAAAACTAATAATAAGGCTTTGGTTTGCTCCAGAATTCTCAAGTAAATCATTTAGTTATTACACATCACTTTGCGAAATGAATAAAAGACTGCAAGGTATCCATCCAACAACTGAAATTTCACGGCTTCCAAGATCTGTTGAAAAGGATCTTAAGTACTGGAAAGCTTCTGAATTCAGATCATTTTTGTTATATTATGGACTGCCAGTTCTACATGGAATATTGGATGACCAAAGATTCAACTATTATCTTCTGCTGGTAAAGGCTGTTCACATTTTGTTGAAATGTGGATCAGAAGAGAGTGAAGTCGATGAAGCAGAGAAAATGCTTTTCATGTTTTGTAAAAGTTTTGAAAGTCTCTATGATAGATGTTACATGACTCTTACAGTTCATCAGCTTGTACATTTAGCAGATGGTGTGAGATCTTTAGGACCACTTTACACACACAGTTGTTTTCCTTTTGAGGATAAAAATGGATTTGTTCTTAATGTGATCAGAGGCACACAAAACATTGACTCACAAATTATCACAGGTATATCCTTTGTTCAAAAGCTTCCTGAACTGAAACAAAAATGTGTTCAAACAGGTACAAGGGTGGAACAAATTTACAATGAAATTGAATATCCAAATATTCTGAAGAGAACAAGGAAAATCTCGAAGGGGATTTATATTTTAGGTGCAGTCATCTCAAAGCCATGAAAGCTGAAGAGCACACAGCATTATCTCTATATACAGGAATTGCAGACATACCTGTCAAACTTCATTGTTTTAATAGGCTAGATATTCATGACCACCTATTGTATGGGTTGGAATACTCAAGAATGATCAAGAGAAATAATTCTGCCATGAAATTTATTTTTCATGGGAAGGTTGGTTTTGGACAGGTACGCTTCTTCTGTGAACTACCCGATGGGAATTCAGAGAAAACTGATAATTTTGCTGTTGCAGAGGAATTAAAATGGGTCAATTTTACTGAAAAGAGTCCCATACTTGCTGTTTGTAAGACAAGGAAAATAATGATTGTTCCTATTCAGAATATTCAGTCCAGTTGCATCCACGTAGAAATGCCTTGTACTGATTTGTCATACATTTGTTTGTATCCAAACAGAGTTGAATCTCATTGATTTTTATGTAAATATAAAGTTTTTCTGAGTTTTTGAGCCACAGTCAAGCTAAGTAAGACTCCAAAAGAAAGTAATGGAGTTTTGCATTCCAGATCCATATCGTGTATAACTCAGACATTAAGTATCAACATATAATTGGTGGTTTATTAAGTGCATAAGAATTTGTATTTCCAGATATTAATATTCTGATCATATTATATTTTCTCTACTTTTTTGGTCATGTCTTTGCCTGTTTTTAAACATCTGTGGAAATAAATTAAAGAAAACTGACATGCTTGTGTTTTCTTCAAATTTATATGAGTATACATTCATCCTTCCACATCAGCTACACTGACATATACATGTACTCTAACTCCCACCAATATTTCTATTTGAATCAGATAGTTTAGGTTATTAATTCTTTAGAGAGTATTTTCCATGATACTAAAACATTTGAGTCTGCTTTCCATATGGAAAAAAGTGCTTATTGATTAAAGTTGCAAATTTATTCCGTATGGAATTTTCACTTGCTGTGAAGTACTTATGGAATTGATATGGAATAAATAGTCTGATTCCATAAGTTTTTCAGTCCATATCTCTTCCATACGGATTCCTGAAGTATTCCATACGGAGTCCATGAGAAATTTCTGTACGGGAAGCCCCTGTCAGTCAAATCAAGAACTTCTTTACACAGAAAAGCCATCTTTGTTTTGGCTTTTTATTAGGGTTTCTGACAGTTTGTCATGTTTTTCTTTAAAATGTACAAAAATTTTAATATCGTTTGTATTATATGATTTCTTATACATTCCATTTCCGAGTTTTGGGGGATTTTTTTTCTGGGGATTTCTTATGATATGTATTTGTTATCAATATTTGGGAAGTCTTTCATAGCGGATAAGATATGACATAAAATAATGATTTTATCAATTTAAATGTCTTGTTGATATCGTGCAATACATTACAGTACATGGTGGAATTTTCACCCATAGTATTTGTTGCTTTTTGTATAACATTTTTGCATTATTTTATAACTTTTAATTTGAAGTGGCCTGCAGATGTGGCATAGGTCTGAAGTGCCTTCTACATGTACTAAGAGGCAATTAATGGAAGCAGGAGTTTTGATGGCTAAGTGATTGGAATACTGGACTCAGTAACCAAAAGAGGGAAAGTTTAAATCTTGTCATCAGATTTGCTGCGGTCAACTACTGTAGTATGTTGTGGGCAAGGCACTTTACTCTGATTGCCCTGCAACTAAATAACCTGCTTGTGTTGATGTGCCATAAAGCACATAACTTGGCCATATTATGTGTATTATTCTCAGATACTTCCATGTTTAAGTCTAGATGTTTTGTCATATAATTGTAATGTTCACTATATTGATCTTTTTCATATTTGTAAATATACTCACGCCTACTCTAAATGGAAACACATCATTCTCAGAATAGTTGTTTGTTCATCAAAATTTAATTTTCTGCTCTTTTGTAATATATTAAAACCTCTATGAACAGAACTTTTCATGAAAAAAAATTCAAAAATTTTCCTTCTTTGTAATTTTTTTCCCCAAATAGTAATGGATTTCTTTGCTGTGAACTTTTTATATGCCAAGTATATAATGATGTAATAGGGTGGGTGGGTCTGGTGAAACAGCTGTCACATTGTCCATCTTTCTGTCCATAATTATTTTAGTTTCCAGATTACAACTCTCAAACTGTCCAAGGTTGTTCAACCAAACCTGGTTCTCTTCATTTGCAGAATTTCGTGCATTGACTATTTGTTGTGTTGAAATGAAAATGTAGCATCAGTAAATATTGAGATTTATTTTTAACATCAATCTTTACACAAGCAGGGGAACATGCAGATTTGTCATCTCAATACAACTTTTGATTTTGAATGTACGAGGTGTGACTTCAATGTTTAGATTTTTGGTACAGTCAGTTTATTGGGTCCAGAATGTAAACAACATAAACATTATCTGCAGTTGCATAATATGCTAGCACATCAGGGTCTGTGCTGTTTGTTCTACTGATTAGTCCATTGAAACTACATAGACCCATAGCTTCTGATGCATTATGTAGTGGCATGAAAGGGTCTTTGCATTTGCAGATGGATCTGCATTATAATCAAGTATCTATGTTACATATTTGTACCTATGCCTGAAAGTTTAGATCAAATTTGGGGTAGAAGTTCTTTAGCTAACATGGTTCTGTATTTGTTACCAATAAAAAAAGAAAGGGGTAAATAATTGGTTTTAGGCTGTGCTTGACATAAAGAGGGACAAATATTAGCATAGAAAATCATGCATGAATTTGAACATACTGACTACAGCAGATCCTATATTTGATAGTTGACAGTTCAATAACTTGGGTCATACCTTTTACTCCTGCCTTAAAATTCTCAATTTTTTTTGTCACAGAATTTTTCACAACTAATCTTTGAAAAACTTGTATGTCAGTTTCGACATATTATCAGCAATTTGAAACAAAAATATTGGGTTAGAATAATTTTGTTCAATACCATTGTCATAGACCTAAACAAATAATCTAGTCATTTACACAAGTACTTATTCCAAAATAAATTTTTTACTCATCAAACTATTTTCAATCCTTTGCTCACCAAGGCCTACAAAAGATAGAAATTAGACATTTTTTTAAAAAAATTTTGTTTAAGATCCTTAATGCATAAAATAAAACATAATATAGTCTAGTGCTTCACATGAAATAATAGGTCAGGTCAAATAAAAAGTCTAGATTATTGGTGTAAATAAAAACTCTCACAAAATAAATAATGTGAAAGTAGAGTGTACTAATTTGGAAACTTGAGATCTGATTTTGAAACCAGTGGATGCACGTGGACAGATAAATTGCACAACTCTGGCTTTCAAAACAATCACACATACACATGTATATTTAGATCATTTGGCTTTTCTAAGGTTTGCTCACCCACCCCCCAGTGTGGGAGAAAATGACAGCTGTCTTAATCCTCTGTTTATTGATACTATAGCCCTCTCTTTAATTGAAAAAAAAAATGCATTATTTGATAAGTAATTGAGGTGTTTTAGAACACTAGTGTATTAGATTGTCTTAATTATTCATGTTTTGAAATGATGGTGTTGTGATATGTTTTAAATAAAGATTAAAAGCAATTCACTTTGATGCATGTTCCCAGCTTTTCATCTTTGCAGATTGCT
Source organism: Megalonaias nervosa (assembly GCA_016617855.1). NCBI lineage: Eukaryota > Metazoa > Mollusca > Bivalvia > Unionida > Unionidae > Megalonaias > Megalonaias nervosa. The sequence goes on along the minus strand of JAECUM010094180.1, from coordinate 16,277 downwards.
TTGACCTATTAGCAAATAATGCATACTTCACTCAGCTCTGCAGTACACGCATCATGTTTTACAAAAAACCCACGTTCCCACTGTGGAGTTATCCTTTTCATCCTGTGTCTGTCATGGCCATGGTCGTCATGGATTGTCCATGTCATGGCTTATGGTGGATGGATTAAGTTTTATTGCCCCAGCAATATAATTGTGTAATCATGGAAGTCCACTAGAATTTACCAGTTGGCTCATCTGCAGTACAGAATGCAGTATGCAGTGCAGAAACATTACTGAAATTATGCAGTGCAGAATGCTTTTTTAAAAGTTGTTACAACAATGTCATTTAATATTCGAAATTTTGCCCACTGAAACGCAATCACATGCGTGTATTGCAAGAGATTAAAGATTTCCAAGCAAAGAATGCAGAGATTATTTAGGTGTTTCACAAAATGTACGATGTTGAATTATAGCAATTTTAATATGAGAGAGAAAAGGACTTGTATGTATTATTATCAAATAATGCAAATTTTATTTATTTGGTATAGAACATTCTTTCAATCAACATGACAACTGCTGCAAACTGTACTTGAATGGCAAGAGAATATTGTTGATCAGTCTAGTTACACATTTGTTACATTTTTACCCAATTATCCTTTTTAAGATGTTGACATGAATACATATAAACATTTTTTGGATCTAGGTGTATTTATACAGGGTTTAGCAATTAGGCAAATGATGTGAAATTACTGAAATTATGCCCATAGTCACCTAAATGGCATTGAATCTTTGGGAACCAGACTATGTTTTGACGAAGCACATGAACAAATTTTGGACTAGGACAATTAAAAGTAATAATAAACGAACGTAACAAGGGTGGGGCCAATTAGTATGTACTAATTTCTCCAGTACATCCATCATATCATCACTTTTTGTAATTCAACAGAAATACCCACTGTTATGCAAATTTAGTTTTATCATATCTATCAATAATATCATGTAGAAAGCACTAGCAAGGCTAAAAATTCTTTCTCTAATTATACTTATTGCTATTATTATGTGGCTTCTTATTGTTCATGGCTTTAAACAGATATCCGTGTTAGTTAAAGAACTTCGTTAACTACATGTTCTCCGAACTGGAGGTGGAGGAGCTTTTGGCTTCAAAGGTTGTAAATCCCTATCATTTCCTGTTTATTTTGAACCATTCATATATATTCTAAGTTCATGGTGAATATTATCACAGTTTTCACTTAGATTATTGTAGTGATGATCATTCATTCATTGTTCAGTCTATTACATTTCTGGAGCTCTTAGTTCATACATGTTAATTATGACCAGATTCGCCGAAACAGATAATAAGAAAATAAAAATGCACACTTGTACACGAAAATATCTCAAATGACTAGCCATTGTTAACAGGTAGAGCAGCAAACTTCAAAGTAAACATGTCCCTCCTTTGCATGAACAAAAGTGATTACTTTTTTCATGAATATCACTTCATTTATTGCATGAACAGACACTTTTAGAAAGCAGACTTCAACACTGTGTAGAGTGTGGACGAATTTGACACATTAAAAAAAAGTAATTTTCATACTCTCAAATAATCAGTCATATTCTGAGTCTACAGACAATGAACAGTAACTTATACATGTGCAAACTGTCCTGACTAACTGATGTTGACGGGATGCAGGAACAGGCTTAGTGGCAGACTTCAGTGTAAGACACTTAGTAAGCCAGTGACTGGTGATGCATGAAAAAGTGAGGGCATAAATAGCTCTGTATTAATCTTTGAAATCACTTTGTTCATAATATGAACAGCCATTGATAGAGTCAAACGGCCAACTCTGTCATAAACAATGTTATTTTCAATATTTAAGGGTAAAAGTGCAGAAAACCCTTTTTTATAGTATAGTTCGTGTATCTCTTTTATTTTAATATACCATGCCATGTAAACATTTGAAAGAATTACGTCATGCAGGTCTTAATTTTCCAGTGTTTTTGAAAATAAATTTCCAATATAAACAGTATGGCGTTTGTAATATCTTTCTAATTTTATTTGCACTACTGCTTTCATTAACATGTTCAAAGGGAGTCTTGAAAATAAATAGTATGTAAATAAAAGGGAAACTTTTACAAATTGTTAACCAGCACACAAAATAATTTCATGATATATCATTTATTGAGAAAGAACATCAAAATTACTGCTTGGTGCAGAACAGTATGTAAATATAAACTGCAGCTTAGCAATTTCTTGTGATGTACACTATATGGACAAGGTGGGAAGATGTTGATGAAATTTAAAACCTCATTTTTTTATGTTACTCGTGCTCATCTTTATCCTTTCCTAGCTTGACCGCTGACAGATATAACAAGAAATGTTACCATTGTAGAGTTTGTACAGGTAAAGGAATGATAATGATGTCTGCCAATGTTGGATTTACACTATTGGTGTTTCTCCCATAAAATCATTTTATCCTTTTAGTTTTGTTGTGTGCCTTTATTAAGATCGAAACTTGTTATGGGTTTAACGCAGCTTTTAGCACATGACAGACTATACATGGCAGACTTTATATTTTGTGAAGAACCTGAGAGGAACCACCAACCCAAAGGGAAGCTACTGAGAAGGTTTATCACATATCCACATTGGCAAACTTACTCAGCACTGTACAGTCAGGATTCTTGTGTGCTGTTAAACCCTATAGATATATACGTAAATATATGCATCCATATATGAATATATGCATATATACATGAATATATGCATCCATATATGCACACATGCATCCATATATACAACCATAAATCCATACAGATATCCATACATTCATCCATACATGCATACATACATCCATACATTCATCCATATATGCATCCATAAATCCATCCATACATTCATCCATACATCCAGCCATACATCCAAATGTTCATCCATATAGGCATCCGTACATTCATCCATATATGCATCCATACATTCATCTATTTAGGGGGTGCTCACCAGTTATTATGTACTTTTGAGAGAGTGATGTACGTAAGGTGAAGTTGTTTGCATTTGAAACATGCACAGTACAGAGAATGTTGGCATACCTCTATGGTAACTTTGATGTAATGTGGCTGACATTTCTTTGGATATTGTACTTATGGAAATTGTACATGATCTAAGCACACTGATAGCTAAAATGACTGCTCCCTTGTGCTAAAAAAAGCCTGAATTAGTCTAAAGTACACTATCTTTAGCACCTATTAAAATGGGGAAAATGAATTTTGCCCAACTAAACAATACCAGCTTCTCAAAGTGCAATGGATGAATTATCAAATATAAAAAAATGTATTAACAAAAAGGTTATTGGCTCTTTTCTGTACACTTTACCTTAGAAGTACAGGAAGTGAAAATGACCAAGTGGAGCTAGCAGTTTTTTGAAAGGTGCACATCTGGAGTAAGGCCAAGCTGTATACTCTATAACCCATATTACACTTCTCAATCAAACAAAAAGATAAAGGGAATTACAGGTTCTTTAAACAGTGCCTAAGATATACAAGGTCTTTTTTAAATAGCCAGTATAACCAGTTAGGACACCTGGGGAAATTCGTTTTCTTTAAAATTCTAACCCTATGCAAAATACGAAACTGTAGAGCGCCACCTTAATACAAATATGAAAACGTATGCAATTATTGTTCTTATTTTCATAACATGTATGATGTCCTGAACAAAATGGTACATTAAAATTGATTTTATCCATGACAGTAAGCTAATTATGCTTATTTTGCTCTTGCTTAGATAATATACCTTGAGGCAGTATTGTGTGAGTGGTGACTTTAATTATGGAGAAATTAGAAGAATTAGAATATAGGAATGAAGTCAACTTAAATTTAAAACTGTTACATAATGTAAAAGAAATACGTAGTGAAAAATGTTTTTGTTTTCATTTATTTGCAATGAATTAAAAAACAAATGATGACCAAGCCAATTCACTTTTTTCCATATTAAACAATAAGCAAATATTTTATCCTTTGACCTTTGACCTCCATGAACCACATCTGTTCCATCCCTTTTAAAACTGTAAAATTTATTGGTGGCATCTCAGGAATAATTCTGGCAAGTTTCATGTTCCTGTCTTTCAGCATCACATTGGTTGCTATGTTAACAAAATGTAATGTGCAATTTTAAAATAATTCACTTTTCATCATGGGGGAAGGGCTGGGCTTGTGTGAGACTGACACTAATAGATATTGTTTTGTAGGGGGAAATACAGGAGAATTATTCAAAAGGACTGTTTTGATGTTTGCGACTTCAGCCATACAATCAAAATTATATCACACAATAATAATACCTATGTGCTCATTAAGGGAGTGCTCACCAGTTAATATGTACTTTGAGAGAGTGACATATGTAAGGTGAAGTTGTTTGCATTTGAAACATGCATATTACAGAGAATATTGGCATACCTCTATGCTACTTTGATGTAATGTGGCTGACATTTCTTTGGATATTGTACTTATGGAAATTGTACATGATCTAAGCACACTACTAACTAAAATGATTGCTCCCTTGTGCTCCAAACATCAGCCTGAATTAGTCTAAAGTATACTATCTTTAGCACCTATTAAATTAGGGAAAATGAATTTTGCCCAACTAGACAATACCAGGTTCTGAAAGTGCAATGGATGGATTACCAAATACATAAAATGTAAAAAAAAAAAAGTTATTGGCTCTTTTTTGTTGAATTTACCTTAGAAGTACAGGAAGTGATAATGACCAGTTGGAGCTAGCACTTTTTTGAAAGGTGCACATCTGGAGTTAAAGGTCAAGCTGTATACTCTATAACCCATATTATACCCATCTATCATCCACCAAAATAAAGGGAATTAAAGGTTCTTTCAACAATACCTAAGATATACAAGGTCTTTTTTAAATGGCCAATATAACCAGTGAGGACACCTGGGTAAATTCTTTTTCTTTAAAATTCTAACCCTGTGCAAAATACAAAACTGTAGAGCGCCACCATATGTATCCATATATCTATATATACGTCCATACATACATCCATACATTCATCCATCCATACATCCATACAATCATCCATACATAACATCTATACCTACATCCATACATTTATCCATATATGCATCCATACATCTTTTTTATGCATACATCTATACATTCATCCATATATGCATCCATACATCTATATATGCATAATTACACCTATATATGCTTGCAATCATCCATACATCCATTCATACATCCATATATGCATCCATACATTTATACATGCATCCAGTCATACATCCATATATGCATACACACAGCCATATATGCATCCATCTCATAATTATAAATAAGCTGTAGGTTGGGATATCATCTCCTTACCATAAATATCACATTCTAAGTCTTGTACAGGGTAGTTTTGCAAAGCGTAATTTCCTAAATATAGATTTTGTCTTTGATGCCAGTAGTAGATTTATAGGGCTATTGGCTGAGGCATCCTTTTCCAGTTAGAATACTTCTCACAGAAAAGAAAATACAAGATGATTCTTTTAGCAAAGCAAAACACCCTCTTTTCAAAACCAACCTCCCCCACCACCTACACAAAACGTTGGATCTGTTTCTGGATGTATCCATTAGAAACATTCCTAATGATGTCTCATTTAAGAGCATTCCTATTGAAATATTAGGAAATTATTGTGAAGTGAAAAGATTTAACAGTATTAGCTCATATTTTGGACATTGAAAGGGTCACTGGCAATTTGTTCTTGACCTACATCCCCACTACTATGCTGACATGTGATTAAAATCATTGTCGAAGTCTTGTTTGAGCAATGCTGAAAAGTCATTCTAAAGATATTTTGAGATGGTTGTCGTAGATTATATACAAGTGACGACTTGCAAAAGGAAACAAACATCAGTGATCAGATGGAATGAAATTTACTATTGTTTCATGTTAGTTATGTTGCAATAGCATTTGATGCTGATGTTGTGTAGCATTAATGATTTGAATGTTGCTGCTTCATGCATGCCAGTTGTGTGGTAATAAAATTATGATGCCTATGTTGTGTAGCATTAGATACATATGCTATGAAAGCATGATAGTTATATTGCATTAGCATTAGATGCTGATGTTGTGAAACAGCTGCTGCTACAAGAATGCTAGTTATCTAGTGTTAGCATTAGATACCGATGCAATGTACCCTGCTGCTGCTTTATGCTTGCTATGGTAATTATGTAGCAATAGCTTTAGAGAGGAAAGCTGTGATCCCAGCTGCTGCTTCATTCATGTTATGCTAGTTTTGTAACTATAGTATTAGATTCTGATGCTGTGTAGAATTAGATACTGGTGCTGTGAAATCAACTGCTGCTGTATGCATGCTAGTTATAAAGTGGCAGGAGTACATATTGACACTGAGAAACAAGCTGCTGCCACATGCTTGTTAGATATGAAGCAATATCATTAGATACTGAAGGTGCAAAACAAACCGCTGCCTCAAGCATGCCAGTTTTGTAGCAATAGCTCTGAATACTACTAGACAGTAGCTTCCTTTTGTATGCTAGTAATGTATCTTTGACATCAAATCTTTTTATTCCTGATTCAGGTCGCTACACAAACGATGCCATACAGCATATAGAGCAGAGGTCTCAAACACGTGGCCCATGGGCCGCATGTAGCTGCCAAGCCGTATCCTGTGGCCCGCAAAATGATTAGCATCACAAAGTGTCATGACAGATAACAGAGGTGGTGCGGCCCTTGGGCCATCAAAAATGCCCTCATGCGGCCTTCTGGGTGGTTTGGGTTGGAGACCCCTGATATAGAGTAACTAACTTAGTCATCTTTTGGATTACAAATATGTTCTGAAAATGCCTTTACAGAGTCAGGAAGTTTCTTGAGCTTGATATGTGACAATAAAGTCTTCAGCAAGATAGACTCCACATACTTTTGCATATTTTTCAAGCTGTAGAGAAGTTATTTTCAGAGTGTACTGCTTTTAGGTAGCTTCTAATGTAGCTGCTAAAATTGCCACACAAAATTTAATTTTAGATCTTAAAAAAAGACTAATAATGTACATGAGCTTAAGTTGTAATGCAAGAAACAATAATGCATGTGCTTATGTTTAATGTAAGAAACAATGTACATGGGCTTATGTTATAATGTAAGAAACATGATAATGTACATGTGCTTATGTTATAATGTAAGAAACATGATAATGTACATGTGCTTATGTTATAATGTAAGAAACATGATAATAATGTACATGAGCTTATGTTGCAGTGTAAGAAAGAGCTATCATCAAAACTTGTCGGATACAGTTTCATTTGCTGTAAATTAGTAAGATGTGGTAATAATGGTCTGAAACATCTATTCAGTCATGAGGGTGGCCAAGAACAAAAACATCTATTCAGTCATGAGGGTGGCTAAGAACGAAAACATCTAAAGCCAGTTTAACTGAAACACAAAATATATTTTGTAGTATCAGGTGGAGAGAATAACACCAGCAAATCTATGGGAATTCTGCACCACTGTCTAAGCTATCAGTAACACTACAAACCTAGGCACATAGAAGTATAAGATGCTTGAATTGAAATTTCTTTGGTCTTTGAAAGTCTCTATCTGATATTCCTTTGAAAGTCTCTATTCCTAATAATTCTTGTAATCGTAGGCCAGAATTTTTTTAAGCTATGGTTCCTAGTCCAGGAATGAAATATATTACAATGAGCAAAATGCAAAATTGCACACACAATCCCTGATGGTCTTCATGCAAACTTCAGGAAAGAAATTTTATAAAATGTTGGAAAATGTACATACACCCTACCATTGATGAAACGGGAAATGCTCAGAGAATGAAACTGTATACTTCTCTTGAGAAAAGATATGTGACATTACTACTCTGGTTTTGAAAGCTTTGATTGTAGGGCATGATAAAGGAAATTATGTTTGACAAGTACTTTTGCTGACACTGGAGATTAATGCATTGATTGTCTTTCAATTGATTTTGTTGGGAAGTGATGGCCCCATTGTTAACAGAACCTTTTAGACTAAGAGCTGTTGTCATGTTTGTTTTTGATGTTCATTGTGGTTATCACCAATACCAATTATGGTTTGAATGTGTTGTATACTTGGTTGCAGTGTTTGTAGTACTGGTTTGACTAATTGGAATACATGGTATTGTATTACTTTGGGAATTATTGCTTTTTATTGTAGTAGAGAAGACTGTTTGGAGTTAAACATTGTAACTTAACACTGTAGAGTTAACTGTTGTAGTAATAGAAATTCTTGTGCTTGTTTTTTACCCATTGTAGCAGAAGAAACTTTTTGGATTTAAATATTGTAACCCTACATTGTATAATTCACTGTTGTAGAAATATGAATTCTTGTGTTTGTTTTTCACCCACTGTAGTTGAGGAAACTGTTCGCAGTTAAATATTGTAGCTCTGCATTGTAGAAATCACTGTTGTAGAAATAGAAATTCTTGTGTTTGTTTTTCACCCATTGTAGTAGAGGAAACTGTAGAAATACAAATTCTTGTGTTAATTTTTTCATTGAGAAGTCTGTTCAGAGTTAATTATTCTGATTCCACATTATAGATTTAACAGTTGTAGAAATAAAAACTCTTGTGAAGTGTTTTTCATTATACATGTAATAGAGAAAACTGTTATACACTGTAACTGTTCATTTTAGAGTTCAGTTAACCATTGTAGAATTATAAATTCTTGTGGGGTTTTTCATCATAGTAGAGAAAACTGTAAGGAGTTAAACACTGTAACTCTTTTTGGTAGAAAAAGAATTCCTGTGCAAGTGGTGTTCGTCACAATCGGTTATGTGCCTACTCTAATTTTCCTTGACATAGCTGAGAATTGTTTGCTGCCTAGCCAGTTCATATTGCTCATCTTAGATTGTCTTGCGTTTTGTGTGCATTTGAAGTAAAAGGAATCAATAGAAAGTGTGAGTTTTCATATTTCTGGTCCATACACTGCTGGTGAAAGATTGTACACTTACATGCTGATGTCTTTCTGTTAATATTGTAGCCTCATTAATTTTCTTAAAGATATTGCTTGTGCTTGTGTCGGTGTTGTAATCATGTGTCCCCATAAAAGACAAAAAAAAAAAAAAGAACCATCAGGTTTGTTCTGGTTGTTAGGACAATATTATTCATTGAAATGGATAAAGTATGGATTTGTGAGACATTATGTTGATATGTGAGGAAATTGTAAATCGTGAAGGTGAGTCATTAGATTTTTAAATTTGATTTGTTTCTGACCTTATCTGCATATATTTGTCCATACTTTAGCATGAAATAGACCGTTTGCTCTATTTATTTACACCTATATATGCACACACACAGACACACATATATATAATCAGCCTGACTTGATTCATTTATTTCCCAAAAGTGCTAGTGACCTTCCAGTACATGTAGTATATGAAAGATATGAAAGTACTGTACTTAATGCAAGTACATTTTTGTTGTTTTGTTTCCAGTATTATCTAAATTAACAGAACATGTAACTCTTCCTCAAGCTGCAACAGACATTTTGATGTTTAAAAAATATTGAGAATTATATTGATATAACTTTTTTAAGCATTTTTATCCATGTCCTTTTTCAAGGAATTGGTAGGTATTATAATCCTGCCAATCCAGGCAATGAGGTGTGTGTGACCATTATAGCAATCAGGAGTTAGCTTGAAATGTAAACAATGGTTTTATCATTGTTATCAGTCACCCAGATCTGGAGTTGCTGATGAGGACACAACACTACTTTATCTATGTAATTATATATAAATATGTAGTATTTTCATGCATTTGGTTTATTGCACAACTCCTCCTCCAGAAATCTAGATGGAGACTTAAAATATTGGATATAATTGGATGTTTAGATGTAGTATCAATCGTTAGGAAGTGGAATGGAGTGATGGATGAGGGGGAGGTATTGTTGCACCAGGGTCACAACTAAGAAAATGCTGATATTCATACTCATTAAAAATATTATCATACAGGGCTACAGGTTAGAAAATAATATTTGATCCACAAATGAGAATTGAACCGAGTTACACTAGTTACGGCACTCATCGGCTTGCCTGTATGTACCTACCCCAAAATAGCCTAGACTTGGAGGATGAAACTTATTCATGAATATATGCATTCATTTGCAGCAGTTACACATGATGACCTAATAATGAACTCTCCAATGAATTCAGTCACCTTGGATTCCTCTGGCATAATCAAGATATATACAAGTTATTATTATAAGTTTCAGATATAACCAAACATAACGGAAAATGCTATCCCTATATCCATCAGAAGGATGCATGATACTATTAAGTGAAAATACATGGAGAAATAATATCAGAGAAGATGATGGATTTAGTGGTAACAAAATGGCTTGTTCAACAGATGGGCATGGTAGTGTAGGTTATATGCCTTTGTGGGAAACTGCAGGAATGCAAGGGGTCTGAAGATCCTTCAATGAATGGTTTGCAGTGGAAGCCTATGAGAGATGAGTTGCAATGTGCAGAGTCTAGCTCTGGTCAAATGAAGCATATCAGCCAGGCATCACACATAGGTGTTGATAATCTCTATGTAACAGATTTGTCCCAGGCAGAGTGGAGAAGAGGCAGAATCAGGACATTTTCGTCTGAACTAAAGAGAGTCCATCAAATTCTTTGAACCCAAACGAGGAGGGAGTGCCTACTACAGCTTTATAGTCACCCTGAGCTATGACACCTTGTCATTGAAGACCAAGATCCCTTCTTCCTATCTTCCTTCTTCTAAACTCGTCTAAGTGTTTTACTCAGTTGACTTTGAAAGGAGATGAATCATTAGAGAGTGGAATGGTCAAAGTTTGACAGTACGAGCACCTGGGAAAGATTGATGATTTGGAGAACATCTTAAATGCTTCATTCATGGCAATGTCGACAGGAAGATAAAATCCCTTCTAGAATCGCTTATACCATAGGAAAGGAGAGGTTTGGTGTCCACAAAACAAGATCCAATCCAGCAGCCCCTAGACCCATCAGAAGACAAGTAGAGCTAAAGAATATATGGCAGAAGCTTTGGTCAAGATGTATGCAATGTGCCCTAAGTTGCTTAGACGTCTTTAGGGACTGACGTTGGGGATATGGAGGAAATGATGGATCCATGTTTGTTAGCACAATGCTGAGGGCTTCTATGGTACCAAAGGAGAATGTCTCAAGAATAACCAAGGATATTGATATATCAGTGCAGAAAGGAGTCGTCCAAGGTTGTTTTTTTTTCTTTTTCTGCGTATATTGAATGCACAAGTGCCATAAATCAACTAATTAGAGAAACCAGGATTCAGTATGACAATTTAACAATTCTATGGTTGGACCATGCCAATGCCTATGGTTCAATACTCCAGAGGCTGACTGAATTAGCTCTTGACCATTGTCATGCATCAGAGAGTCAATCAGAGTTAATCATGGAGCATTACAACACCATCCAGCTACGATTTACAGCAGAGATATTCACCAGTTCATGGATTGCGCGGGAAATGGGATCATCACAGGGTGTACCATCTCTGACATACTATTTGTCAGAGGCATGAACCTCATAATCAAGCGGGATATCCAAAAATAATATCAGTGATATGTGTAAGAACTAACAGGGGATTCATGGATGACCTAAGTAACCTCTGACTCACATGTCCAGATAAGTCAGGTGTTAGGTTTGCTGAAGGAGACTATCATGGGTTGGTATGAAATTGAAGTCACGGATGTCCACGAGTTTGACGATAGTGGAACTAGCGGGAACAACCTATTCTGGAAGACAAGTCTTGAGAGAAGGACACACGCAGCGCGGGAAGGAAGCTGATCCAGCTACAAGAAGGTCAATACTCCAGGACGAGCTACGGGAAATGGCGGAAAAGTGTCCGCCAAAGAGGAAGTTAATATGGTCTGATATCTAAAATCACGAGACTCTTTAGATCCAGATTCGCCTGAGAATTGAATATAATATTTTGCCATCTCCAACAGACTTGCAGAGATGGGCTTCATTGAGAATCTTGCGTGTCCTCTACATGGTTGAAGAGGTGGCCTAGAGCACATCCTGTCAGTATGCCAGACTTCACTAATACAAGGCCGCTATATATGGAGGTACGACAGGGTTCTGCAAGAGCTAGGGAACAACTTGAAGAGGCAGAGAAAGAAGAAAAGACCAGTAATCATCAGGCCAAAACTTATCAACATTATCAAAGAGACAGAAACCAGTAACACCTTATTGCAGAGGAGAATCCTCAGTGAACCAGAGAGTTGGGAAATGCGTGTGGATCTCGGGAAGAAATTGGTTTCCTAGAAATTGTCTTGACGTCTCTTCGTCAGCTGTAGTGATTTGGTTTTAGTCTAGGAAGAATCTGGCGACCATTGAGTTGACTGTACTGATGGTGTGATGAGGCTCATGAAAGACATTTGACAAAGTGTACAGAGCTGATGGAGACATTCGACAGCAGGAAATATAGTACTTGGTTGTTCCCAGTAGTTGTGGAAAGTAGAGGGTTTCCTATTCAATCTGTCTGAAAGATGCTCATTGCTGTATGGATATCAGTGAAAGTGGAGGTTCAAGTAATACTGCTGAGAGTACAGCCGGCTATGGATGAAGCACGGCGACACAAGCTGGCTGCTTACCACCAACAACTAGTGACTGGTCAACATTGCCGCCCCGCCATCAGGAGGATGTTACGGGATAAGGTCCAAAAATACCAAGTGTTAGATGGTCCCAGCTGATGATATTGATGGTGCAGCAGTTGATACACTATATCAAAATATCTACAGTTTCAAGGGGTATAGCAAAAAAAACAAAAGTTCTCTTATTTACAAACACTCAAGATGGTCCTCCATTTGATCGATCACACTGAGATATATCTGATTGACAGATTTTACTATAGGTACCAAATCTAACTGGAACCGGAAGGTTTTGATCCAAATTGTGTTTTGTTTTCTATCAACGTTTTCGAGAATACAACTGTCGTATTGGGTGAATAAAATGCTGTTTTGATATGGACGTTAGCACTAAATTGAGAATTGTCCCCTCTGCGAAACATCTATATGACAAAGACATGGGGGAGGGGTAATGACAAGTACAATTAATTTATATTATCAGCAAGGGATAGTCGTTCAGAGTAAGACATTATTATATATAGATAGTTCCCGAATGACGTCATCATCCTCCATATTTGTGGTCAGCGGGAAGATTTACCGTTGACTTTATATGGTGTTTGGAAGTTGAAATCAATTCATTGACTCTCAAGACACTTTTACAAAAAGTCCATACATAAACAGAATGCAAATCAGGCTTTCTGTTAGTATCTATATTTGTGATTTATAAGTTGACTTTACTTCAGTGTGCCTTGTTAAAAATGGTAAATTTTGGTGATCGCATATAGAAGAAACTGCCAGGTTGCCCATTGTCCAGGTAAAACGGGAAGAATATCGTCTGCTAGTTACTTTATCGGGAAGCATCTATAGGTATACAAATGACACAGAAAGAATGAGCCATACGATAAAAAATAACGACCGCTTCACCGTACAACACGTTGTCGACCTGATATATATATATATATAGCAGAAGTATATATATATATATATATATATATATATATATATATATATATCTTTCCAAATGCACCAGATTTTCGTGTTATCCCTTTTTTGGTTTTTGCGAAATAAATATTTTTGCAGGATATAAGAATGACAAAGCACTGTGCAGCAAGTTAGAGATACTGGCCAAGCGCGTTTGACATGTACAGATACCTTTTTAGAGACAGACGACACAAAGAACATTATTTATTACAAACGCAATAATATAAAGGAAACATATTGACTTACTGGAAACGGAACTTGAATGCATTAGCACGGCAATGATGGGTCAACATGAAGTGAAATGGCCGCAGGAAAGCATAAAGTTTGTGTGGTCAGCAAGAGACAATGCCCAACCGAGATGTGATGGGGTTGCTTTAGCCCACTCGTTGAGAGCAGCTAAGGCTCTGTGTATATGGTAGCCAATCAACGACCGCAATGTGTGGGCCACTTTTAAAGCAATGATATGGCATCACGATGGTGATCGTGGTATATGCTCCAACTAACGAAGCCCCTTACGTGGCCATATACAGTTTAGATCGCATACTGGTGGTCATGATGCGAATGATAAGATGAAAGAACCTTGTCGTATGCACCGGGGACTTTAATGTACTTTCCGGCACTACACGGTCGCCTTCATTGCATGTAGTTGGACCACATGGAAATGGATTATCACATGGCAACACAACAGACTGCTTATGTGCTGGAAACAGGCTAAGTATAGGTGACTCCAGGTTCAGGCAAACAGACGTCCATCCTAATGCATGGATTTCAACAAACGAGAATTCAAAGAAATTAATCATGTCATTGAAAACGGCAAGTAGATGTCAGTCTCAAACTGCCATGTCTTCCGCTCGCTTGAAGTCGAGTCTGACCACCGACCCGTCTTTGCTGCTATGTCGACCCAACTTAAGTCCAGCGAAAAGTAATGCTCAAACTCCATAGTACCAACCTGTATGAACGCAGTCAAAATTTGAAACCTCATTGCATTGAACTCCGAGAACGAGGGATAATCCAGGGAATGTTTCCACGATGCAATGAACTACACCGCCAGACAACATCATGGTCAAGAAAAGAATGTCAAGATAGGCTGGATTTCAAACAAAACGTTCGATGTCTTTAGGTCCAGAAGATCTGCCAGACTCCAAGGTGATTAAACAGACTATCGCAATCTCTAAACAATCTGAATCAAAGCAATGAAGAAGCGTATTTGAGCTCATAACACAGCTAAAGAGGCAGAGGAGTCCTTAGCGAAGGGCTGGTACGTATGCAAATCCTTTTTTGGATCATCATACAGACCTATTGAAGATTTTCGGGTAAGATTCAGTGCGACAGAAGGCAGATGCTAGAACAATGGAGAGAACACCACTCCGGGCTGCTGAAAGGCCTCCCCCACCACAACCCATGAGTTTGATCACACTACCAATCTAACTGAATCAGCATATGCCGTAAATGTTGAACCACCAACGAGGTCGTGGTACCTGCTGCAGTTAAAAACTTGACAGCTGGGAAAGCAACTGGAAACTGGCATCACGAGCGAATTGCTGAAAGCCGAAGGCTAGGGATATATGGCGTGGATTGCCAAGAGTTTTCCTTATGTGTGGAGATGGGCGACATTTCTGATGATTGGAAAAGGGGTATTCTGAGATACTGCAAAAGTAAAGTTATTTAGCGAGACTGCAGTAATAACCACATCACTACCCTACTTTACATGCCTAGAAAGACCTTAGCCTCTACCATCCAAACTAGAGTCAAAGACCATTTATTTGAATTGAGCAGGAATGAACCGAATGGTCTTACACCAGAAAGTTGAACCAATGACTGCATCAAAACGCCCAACACATTGATGCAATTCAGCATGGAAATCAACCAAACACTATGGATGACCTAAATTGTGCGTTTGACTAGATCTGATTACCTGTAGGTCTTTCTGATTAGCCTGGACATCATGCAGAAGGAAGCAAATCTTTCGGCGTTAACATCAACTGGGGTAAGTCCAAAATCCAAACGACCACTCCAGAAGCTATCATCAGCAAGAGCACCAAAGAAGCACGAGGATGACATACTGGACTCGTTTACATGTCTCTAATGCGCACACTACAGCTCGGTTAGCAGCGAACCAGAGATCAGGCACAGCATCAAAACCGTTTGTGGCTGCATGGAAACCACGGTAGATGTATCAGGTGCTCAAATTCAGCCTTGCTACAACGGTCCAGCTGTATGACATATACATTCTACACGCCTTGCTATACCGTGCACACGTATGGACGACTACAGATGTGATGACTAAAAAGCTTAATGCCTCTTATAAATGGTGCCTCCGCATCTTGCTCCACATCACATGCACCCGACATACCACGAATGCCGAGATCAGATGTGGAGCGAACCAACCGTCGATCATAGATGCCAACAGGTTTAGACGCTTTAAGCTCTTATTATCACATTGCCAGAGAATCCAATGATATGAATCACAGTCATACACTTTGAGCCAGAATTGAAAAACCAGGGCGTGGGTGCAAGCACCCAGTGTGAAGACCGATAAACACCTGGCTCTCCGCACTGGACGCAAATATTATGACAAATTTGAGCATTAGCAGAGGGCAAAAAGTAATAAAGTATGTTTCTACGATGACTATTGTCTGAAGGGGTGTTTCCTCTCGTCGCAGTCCATCTGTCTGTCTGTCTCGTATATATATATATATATATATATATATATAT
>JAECUM010094179.1:0-12477 GCA_016617855.1 Megalonaias nervosa | reverse complement strand
TTTTATAATTAACAGTACTAATATTTACATTAAATTAATTAAATACAAAACGTAATCCTAGTTTAAAAGCCGTTTATTCAATAAAATAGGACTTGCTTATCGCGCAAGGTGAAGAATTCACCTTATTATTAAAAATTTCACTATTTAAATACTAAACTTAGCTCTAATTAATACACCGCTTATTCAATAACATTGACTGGCTTTTAAACAACAATATCGCTTAACATAAATAACTAGCAGCAGGAAGGGTGAACCCTACAACTTTTTAGAGACCTTATTTTTGAAAACTAAGGGTTCCTACGAAGGCTGAAAAAAGAAGTTTTTGCCTTAATAATGAAAACTTCTCTAATTGACCAGATTTTTTCCGATTTTTTCACGTGCTGGTCACTACGCGTATGTCATTCACCCTTCCTGCTGCTGTAATTAAATCATCATTGTTATATTAATAATGAGTATTGGAGAATCACACTCAGCTAAATTAGCTCGAGAGCGACTAAAGGCAATTAAAAAATATCTACCTGTTCGTGATTCTGTTAAGCAACAACTACAATCGCGTCAGAAATATCAAGTTGAATTTGAGGAGGATACAAAAAAATTATTTAAACCTATCACTAAGACCACTAAGGGTATTCTACCTGTGTTAGAAAAAACTGCCGAGGTATCTGGAAAAACAGCTGAAACAACTGAGAAAACGAGAAAGCTTCTTGAAGAACTTCCAGAAAAAATAGCTGCTGCGATGCCAGTCCCGGAAATACCTGAGGATGAATATCAACCTGAGGATGAAGATCAACCTGAGGATGAAGATCAACCTGAAGGTGATGAAGCAGAAGGTGCTGAAGCACCAGCCACTGAACCAAAATCAGCAGGTCCTATAAGTACTGCTGAATTGATAAATAAATTTAATGAAAAAACTATTAAAACAATTAATAACCTTATCCTAGATCAACTAGCTGAGTTTGCTGTGAATAGTTTTAGTCAAAGAGGTAAATTAATGAAACCTGAACACGCAAAAGATATTAAAACCAGTGCACAATGGCAAAACTATTTATATCGCATACGTATGGATGTTGAACAAGCTAGAGATAATGATCCATTATATCAGGATTATAGTGAGAAAATTAATGATTTAATCCAATCAAGAAGAGAGGAGAAAAAACAAAAAAACAAAACAAAAGAAACAAAAACCTCCAAAACAACAACAAAAAGCACCAAAACCATTTGAGCAATCACTTCGTGATTATCCAGAATCACCAAAAACACCACCGAAACCAAGTAAAAAGAAACCACCGAAACCAAGTGAAGAGGAAGAAGAAGAATTTCAAGACGCTCCCAGCGCAACTGGAAGTGGTTTAGGAAGTGGCCTTATTACTTGTCCCAATAATGTCCTTGCTGATGTTGATCGACTAGAAATCCTCATTGGAGGAAAACGAGCTGGTAATAATTCCCCAGAAATCATCAATGAAGCAGCTGATATTTGTAAACGATTATTTACAGGTGGTATCATGGATATTAATGTATATCGGTCTCTCATTAATGAAATCAGTGACGATGTCACTTATGACTACCATAGTGATTAGATACAATTAGTGATAAAGTCATTTAATAACAAAATGATCGTGCATGGTACTCAACGTGGACCTACCATGGTCAGGGTAATAAACTCTCGATTACCAGTATACAAAACGACCTACGGAGATGGACTAGGTGATATTGTTCAGGGTCTGTTTAGAAGAATAGCCCCAAAAGCAATACCGATTACAAAGCAGCTAGGAATGAAAGCTATTGATGTTGTTCGTGAAAAAGGTATAGGCGCTGTTGGTAATATTGCTAGCAAAGCATTCTCAGCAATCAAAGATAGACTATCACGATTAATACGCAAACCACAAGCGGTCCGACCTCAACCTGTGAAATTACCCAGCACTGAAATGATGCCAGCAAGTGTAAGTAAAATAATAAATCAAGCCGCTAATCAAAAACTAGCGGAGTTGGCTGATGTCCCGATGTCAGACAAAGAAAAAAATATAACCGCTAGTCTGATAGCAGGAAGTGGTCTCACTTCCCGAAGTGGTCTTCGTGTTAGACGAAGACGATAATAATAAAGATGTTTAAGCATATATCTGACCCCGCGTTTGACATGGATGCACCAGTACTCAAGGATGAGTCTGTGCGCGATTATCAGTATTATTCTTATGACGCACGAATACCAGATCAGCGTGGACGAATTGAACTACAGGTTCAGGATACAAGTAGATATTTCTTACCCGCTGAAGCATTTATCGAAGTTGAAGGTGAAATTTTGAAAACAGATGATACCGAGTACGCCGCTGAGGTTAGAACTGGTTTTGTTAATAATGGTATTATGGCGTTATTTAACAGCGCTACGTACATGATTGACGGAAAAAATATTGAATCAATTCAGAAAGACGTCGACGTTGCCACAACGATACTTGGACTTGCAAGATACAGCGATGATTATTCAAGATCAGCTGGTCCATCAATGATGTTTGCAAAGGATATAACTGATTCTCCTGACAATAGGCAGTATAATTTAGTACAAACACCACGGAATACTGCATCCGATCCACAACCAGCTGGAATGATAGCCCGGCCTGCTGCTGATTTTCCGTTATTGCACAGTGTTAATCCAGAATTCAACTTAGGATTTACAGCACGTCGAGCAATGTTAAAGGGTAATAGGAAAACATTTTCTTGTGTGATTCCACTGTCACACATATTTGGATTCTGCAGACACGTACGAAAGGTTATTTTTGGAGCCAAACATACGGTTGTACTTGTGCGAAAAAGCGATGATAATGATGCAATGTGGAACGCCGAAGGAGCTGATGATGCTGCAACTAGAGCACTTCATGGTAAAGTAATACTAACAAAACTTTCCTTGTGGATGCCAGTGATGACTCCAACAATATCTGAAGAAGATCGGTTACTATCTTTTATGAGTCAAGGTGGTAAATCAACGTTATCATGGTTAACGATGACCACAGATTCTACTCAAAGTGCAATTAATGGTCTATTCACATGGCAAATAGCTTCTCAGCAAGGTGTTTCTGCACCACGGCATATATTTATTGCGCTTCAAAATATTGCACGAGTAAATAATCAGACACAAAGTATAATGATATTTGATAAACTTGGTGTTTCTGAGGTTTCATTAAGGATTAATGGACATCAAGAACCATCCGAGGATATTTTGTTGAATTTCGATCAAAATCATGTAGCACGTGCATATCATCGTCTTATGTCGTTCATGGGACGTGATCAAAACATTGATACTGGTTTACAAATATCGCAGCTAGATTTTACAACGCTGTATTCGATTTATTACTTTTCACTAGAACATTTAGATTTAACCAGACAATCAGTAGTTGATATACATTTTCGAGCTCGTGTAACATTGCCAGTAGCACCAGCACCATTAATTCCTAATTATAGAGCAATCGCAGTTATGCTCAGCGATAAATCGATGTTACTCGAAGGTGTTGGTGGACGAATGAGAGTTATTGATGCTCCAGTAGAAAACATGTAATTAGATCGTTCATAATATTAATAATGTCATATCATC
The DNA here is from genome assembly GCA_016617855.1 of Megalonaias nervosa. Classification (NCBI taxonomy): domain Eukaryota; kingdom Metazoa; phylum Mollusca; class Bivalvia; order Unionida; family Unionidae; genus Megalonaias; species Megalonaias nervosa. The sequence continues at coordinate 8,897 of JAECUM010094179.1, read as the reverse complement.
ACGTTAGTGTGAGTCTGAGTCCTGGTCAGATCAAAAAGCTACAATCAGCATCAAAAAATAACTGTGGAATAAAAATATCGCTAAAGCGAGAACAGATGACCGGTGCAAATAAACTATCGTTGACCGAGCGTCAGTTCAAAAACTTCAATGACGCTAAAAAATCAAATAAAGGCGTCAAACTTAATCTTTCTGCGGGCGCCATCAAAGATATTGCTAAGACAGGTGGTATATTTCCACTTCTTGCAGCTATACCAGCTTTAATAGCAGCTGCAGCCCCAGCTGTTGCAAAAGCAGCTGCATTAGGCGCTGTTGGAACTGCTGCTGGAATGGCATTAAAGAAAGCAACCGGACAAGGAATCAAAAAAAGGGAAAAGGTCTAAGACTACCAGGAACCCCGTATTCGTGGTACGGAAAGAGTCTAAGACTACCAGGAACCCCGTATTCGTGGTACGGAAAGGGTCTAAGACTTCCCGGGACAGTTTACTAATATCACCCATGTCCAATTTTGATTTACTTAATACTGCTAAAAAATTAAAAATAAAAAACTTCAGAGGTGTTTTTATGCGCGATCAATTGCCAAAAAAACCAAACAATATTGAAACCGGTATCATTAATTTCGATAAAATCTCTGGCCCAGGCACGCACTGGGTCGGATATGCAATTGATCCACGTGGAATTATTTATTTCGATTCGTATGGATTAGCACCACCAAAAGAATTTTTAGAGTACGTTACCGGCGATAAAAGTATTCCAATCTGGTATTCAACGCTACCAACACAAAAAATAACTGATCCCCCAATATGCGGTCGTGAAACCCTCGCCGTGCTTGATGCTGTATCAAAATCAACAGCGCCACCTCATAAAGTCGTGCACGCGTTCACTACACTACGTCATAACACTTAAACAGATATCAGTAAATATAATAGTAGATATTTATGGAAGATCTACTCGCAAAGATCAGAAGGTCGATTTATCTAAATATGCAACTCTTGATCAGCTCAGAAATGAAATCGATGATTTATTAAATATCACAAGTGTGGATCAAAATGAAGTCGTCGTTTTTCAGGACAAACAAGGACGATTAAAAATGAGTAACATACAACTACTAGATGTACTTGTACGAATTCCCAACGCGGTTGTTAATAATATCGTTACTTTTACTGATCAAGGTAAAATACAGGATTCCGGTAAATCGGTTAACGACTATGTTAAGAAAACTGGTGATATATTTACGGGTGACATTATTATGTCAGGAAGAAAAATTACATATCTTATGAACCCAACCTCGGATACAGACGCAGCAACAAAAAAATACGTCGATGATCAAGAATCCAAGTACGTGTCAGTGCGCGGTGGTATAATGCGTGCATTTCTCGACATGAATAATAATGGTATTAATAATCTCAGAACACCGGAAACAGATTTTGACGCTGCAACTAAAAAATACGTCGACGATAAGGAAATTCCAATAACGACTTCGTTAACGACAATCAATGATGGAATTGCTGAATTTAGAACTGATTATATTAATCACGTGCAAACGTTTCTGAATTTCCGTAGAAATATAAACAGATCTATTAACGAATTTTTTGGAACTCCACCAGTCGTTGACATAAAACTTACCGACATTAACATGAAAATCAACGATATTGTTAGTGGAATTCCTAATATCATTGAAAAAACGAATCTTATTAAAATTCCTCACAAGCAGGTCTTCAACGTAGTATACACAGTAGCATCAGGATTAGGAGTATGGACACTGCAAGATAATAATCTCAAACACACCGCAGAAGTCACTGGTGTATACAGACTGTCTGTATTTAGTAGTGCAAAATTCAGTATATTTACTACATTTCCATGGCGTCATTCAATCGATACTTTTTCTGGAGTTGTATCCGTTATAATAAATAAAGATGCCGAAGAAACATTTCTGCTGGAGGCATCTGATAAAAAATTAACCAGAGTACTATACTGGTGGTGCTTGGAATTTGTATGTGAAACTCCTCAATTAGTTATCTAGATAAATAGAATGAATCAAGAGTCATTTATCGACGTTCAACGTCACAGATACACTCAAGTATGTGAGTGTCAAACCAAACTAAAAAATATCATCGACGATTACACGATAAAGGTAAAAAGATATCGTCGACGTATGGTTGTTATTGATATAATGGTATACTCGGTTTCTGCTGTTATTGCTGGAACTGGATTATTACTATCAACAATAACGATGACAGAGCCTGCAGTTGTAACAATTATAGTTTCAACGGCAACAACATGTGCAGGTATTTTCAGTATTATCGCTAAGAAAATATCTACGTGTACAAATGATAAACTAAACGAGTACATAACGAAATTGCACACAGCAACAGCCGCCTACACTAAATTATGCTCGTATATTTCAGCGTATCTCAGCGATGGTAAAATATCCGATGAGGAGTTCGTAACGATAATGAAAACCAACGATGAAGCATTCATAATCGCTAGTGACAATAACGGAAAGATGGAGAATTAAATAATAACGATAATAATAATGTCATCGTTAGAATTACTTCAGCAGATCGTAGCTAATACAACGCCGTCAAAAACTACTATGATATCATTAAGTTCAACCAATCCTGAATTTAGCGTTAACTTTCCAACCGCAATTCCAGCAAGGGAAATAGCGCTAGCGCAGCTTCGAGTTTATCATAGCTGGCCTAATATTAGATCAAAACCGTTTGGTGGACAACAACCAAATAATTCACTGGTATTTGCGAATAAAAATAAACCAGATGGAACACCTGATTGGCAAGTTGTTGGAATTTCAACAGGCAGTTATCAAATAGAACAGATTAATGATGAGTTCCAACGCAGAATTAAATCTATTACAGGGAAAGAATCTAAAATAGCGATCACTGTTCATGAACCAACACTATCAGCGGTGATTGAAATAAATTCTCCTGATTACCTCGTAGACATTTATCAAAGTTCAATTAGATCCGTGTTAGGGTGGCCTGAAGTCGCACCTGTTTATAATGGAGTTTCAGAACCAAAAATAGAAGAATTTAAAACGAGTGAAGAAAAATTCATTAAAGATCCAGAATATCGAAAAAAACAACCATGGAGTAATACAAGATTTGGATTTCCAAACGACGATATATATTACTTTACCGATTTTGACGGTAAAAGAATCCCCAAGTTGAATAAAGCATTATTTATTGTTAACACAGACACCAGGACGAAGATTAGTTTCTATACTGTTGATGTAAGATTTATTAAACATTTGTTAGATACTCTTAAACCTGAATACGATAAAACGTTTAATGATTTAAGAAATTTACTTATTTCATTATCACAACATTATAATGAAAGTGTAAAGCAGCAAATAATCGAGTCAATAAAACATTTAAATGGAATCTTATTCGATTTATAAATTGTCAATCGAAGTATTATAAACACGGCGACTAAATTCGATGGAAATCGTTACACAAATCCAGAATCTAAACAAGTATTTCTTGATCATTATAAAATAACAGAAAAAGATTTAGAAACACTCATTATACCAGATTTAAATAATGCTGAAATGAAGAAATCATTAAGTGATCTTATTGAAGAATATTATCCGGGAGTAATTGAATCGTGGAAAAAAATAGCCCCACCACCGGTTATACTAAAACACAATAACAATCCCTTTGGTGCCGGACGTCATATATCGCCAGGCATTGTAAATATAACATCGGTTATTGCAGTCAATCTGGTATGCGATGTTATTGAAGGTAGCTATCAGGTAGATCTTTCTAAGTCTAGCCAGGCCCAGCAAGGGTACATATTATACAGTTTTAGTTCGTTGGCATCTCCCGGGTGGCTAATTGTATCAGAACCAATTAATCCCGTGTACCTGCGAGTTCATAATCCGTTATTATCAAGGATACACTTTAAACTTACAGACCAAAGCAATCGCATTCTGGACACAAGAAATGAAGAACTAAATATAAACCTGTATGTACGCTCATAGAGCGTTATCATAATACGTTTTTATCATAACAAAAAAAAATATCCGGATGTCTATAATACTGTATTCTTTTGTTTACATATTCTTTTGTTTACATAAAATCAGTGCACAATCGAAATCTATTACCTAGAAGGCTGTGGCTGCATATTGATTATTCCATAACGGCTGTGCGTAAAGTTATTTTAAGAACATCCGCTATATGACTAAATCAATATCCTTGGTTACGGCTTATGCATAGACTCAATGTTATATAGAATTATATATATTTTTTGGAAACTAGAAATATAAAATTCCATTTTACACAGAAAAGTGTGAGGTTTCAGTCCCTACGGACACGATATATATCGTTTTTCGTTAATTATTTAGTGATCTATCTGTTTTCTGTAAGCATCGCTGTTAGTGAAGCAGCAATTTGTAACAGAGAGGAATAATTTAACTCTAATAACCTTAAACTCACGTCAGTTTTATATACCAAGTACGTAGAGTTATTTTTAGCTCTAACGTATTTTGACCTTAACGAACGATAACTCATGCGTGGATTATTTTATTAATTTTGAAAAATTAAAGTAAATTCACGCTACATTAGTAATACAAATCCTGTGAGACAGTGCAAATATTTTATATACTTAAATTCAACTGTATTATTGCTAAGAGAACGATGGCCGAAATGGTAAGACGGTTGGACGTAGATCGAAGTTCTATAGACTCTCGCGTGTTCGAGTCTCCAAAAATGCTAAAGATATTATCTTGCATTTGGCGACTGATGCTATTTAATTGGGGGAACCCGGAGCATTTCCTCGAAATCCACAACAGACAAAATACACTCTCCTACCATACACCCTTGAGGGGTGTACCTTTTACACTCCCCGGGGTTTTGTATGGGGGGAGAGTGTACAAAATCTGTTGGACGTAGACAAGATTCCCCCGTTATCACCATTTGTATATATTTCATAACCATACAGTCATATGTCATTAGGATAAGTTTATGTCTGTGTCGTCCAAAATCAAAATCATAAACCATTTGTATATATTTCATAACCATACAATCATGTGTCATTAGGATAAGTTTATGTTTGTGTCGTCCAAAATCAAAATCAAAATCATAAACCATCTGTATATATTTCATAACCATATATCACACAAAAACAGCTCCCTGACAAAAAAAAAGCCATGGGAGCTAATATTTTTTTTTATATTAAATATATAAATATATATATAATGAACCATGAAAACATTAATGATATTATCTGTGCTATTAAAAAACTAAAAAATAACGGAATAAAAATATCTGATAATCTCGACCCTCAGAAAATTATGTGCGATTTTGAATCACTGCAACAGAGAAAATTTGAAAATAAATATACACTACCTTCAAACTACAGATTTATAAAATTAATTTATCAATCTATGCTTGAATCACTAGCTATGGTAAACGACAATCAGGTAAAGCTATTTGCACCTCTTGCACAGTCAATCGAAAAGGTTAAATCCGAACTGTCTCACGAATACGAAAGAAAAAAGATCGTGGACAATCGTGTAATGCAATTAAGAAAGATTATGCTATCTGATTCTGTCAAAAATGATAATGACGCTGAGAGCAGCGACGGTGAAGGTGGACCCTTGACTGTAATTATGGCTAAACAAAAGCCTTGGCAAAATTGACAGTAGAACTATCTGTTTTTCGTTAGGAAGACAGAGTTAGATATATTCAAATACTATCCGCTGATCGTATTTGAATGAATATGCTGATCTATGCTAAAATGTTTTGCAGCCGCATATATTGATGGAAAAGTAATTTCCCGTCCTGTTTCTGTATTTATGGATTTAATAGATCTTCTTGCAAACTTTTTACATTTTCCTGTATTTCCACGTGCAGCATTCTGACTAGGTGTAATAGCTTGCAGGTTAGATAACCGATTATTCTGGGGATCTCCATCAATATGATCAACTATAAGTCCATCTTTGATCAATCCAAAATGACATTCAAATATGAATTTATGTGAGTAATAATGTTTATTTTTCCCAGCACGAAATTTAAGATAACCAGTATTATTAATACTACCGACTGGTTTTTTCAATCTACAGTGTCTGATTACACCATCTCGGGATGCTTCATAATTTTTTATTATAGGATGTTTCACAAATTCGTTTTGCTCCATTTATATATATAATATTATTTGTCTAAATCATTGTTTTGAAATCTAACCAGATAATCTTCTACGGTTTGTATAGGAGATTTACCTGATGATGTATTATTTTTTTTGTCATAATATCGTTTTAGTTCTCTGTATTTTTTTCCGCCACATTTTAGACACAATTGAGTTTTTCCTCTGACTCCAACACCGCATTTCACACACGGTATTGGTCCTGTACTTCCATTTTTGATACTTTGTGCATGATTTCCGCAGTATTTGTTCACACACGATTTATTACAAGTAGAAGTATGTCCAATTTTGAGCCAAGCACATTTGTTTTTTGTTTCAAGCATTATATATATACTAAAATTTTAATTTAAATATTTGTTTTAATTATATGGAGGAATTATCCGTTATTGAACCTAAAAGAGCTAGATTCGATCTTGACAGACTATCAGAATATAAATTGAGTACTTTGATGCAAGATCTGGCATTAACGGATGAGGACGTAACCGAACGTATTCGTGAAGCAAAAAATGAATTTCGTAATAGTGGCGCTGCTCATGTGTGGTCAACATTCAGAGTTGGAAATGTTACTAATATGATGAATGACAAACGGGAAAAAGTAATTATTAATCACCTTGATGATCAAAGATATTTTATTTTAATAAAATTTATTGTAAATACAGAAGAAGATATTTGGATTATTCGTGATAAGCGTGATCCAGTACGCATACAGTCAGGAAATAATATTGTTCTTTTGAGTAATAAATCTAAGCCCGGAATATTAACCGGTGTTGACAAATTATATTATGAACGTGCATATCCAGTTACTGCAGTTGTATATGCAATATATCCGCTTAATAATAAACCTGACGTCGGGGATCTAAAACCTATGAGATTGTCAGAGTCAAGAATAAACTGTGTAGCTGAACGAGTTACAGAACATTTTACAAACGCGATACGTGGTAATGGTTTAACTGATTTAAGACGTAAAAAATAAATATGTGGGCAGAGTCCGTTAAAGATACCGGAGCGTCTATCAAAGATGTCGCTGAGCTAGAGAAAAAATTAAGATTTCCAATAACAGTAAAAACGCTGACAGGAGAGATTTTATATAAATCGAAATATGAATCAAGAGGAGCTCCTATAGATATTATTGATCACAACGCGCACGCATGGACTGCTGCAGTAACAATATTTCCACGAGATAGAACGGTTAAATTTTATGACGGTGATATCTTTGATTTTATCAAGAATATTAGTAAAACTGATCCTGTTTCTGTTTGGTTATTTCAGAGTTCGGAATATAATCATTATGATCAATTTGTACGACCTAATGGTGATATTTATCGTACAGAATCTCTTAATGTAGAAATGGAACATCTTGCACTGAAATATACCTCAGACGATGTCAAAGTTAGACAATTATTAAATAATTGTTTTACAGTTCCATCTGTAGCGGCTTATTTCGCTCAGGAGAAAAATTTATGGAAACCAACACGATCGGAATTCCTTGAAGATGTCAAGAAAAGTTGTATAGAATATGGGCACGGTGGATTATGGAACACCAAATACAACCATAGTGATGTTATCTCGGTTGATATGGTAGCGTGTTATCCCGGAAGTTTTCTTGGATATGGAGCATGTACTAAATACTTTAAGAGATTCGGACATCCTACACATGACATGACCAGGGTTGCGATAAACGGACCCTTACCAGATTTTGACGTAACAGGATTTGCTCACGTAGAATCATTCGAGTTTAGAGAAGATCTCCATGCGATTATTTATATTTGGTTCGGAAAACATTTTTCAGAGCGATGTTGGGTTCCGATAGTACTATTGCGATATATGCTTGATGTTGGATTTTTAATATCGTTGAGAGTAACTGAAGCGATTATATCATATAGTTCACAGAAGCAAGTTTGGTTACCAGAACCGGACAGATTTAATATCGATGATACCAGGAAAGAATTCCCTGATATTGATGAAGATCATGTCATTAAAATAAATAAATGCAGAAACGAGTACGATGAGAAACTTGCAAAAGATCTCGATAGAAAAATAATCGGTAAATTTACTCAAGGAGGATCACATGATCATAAACGAACGTGTACAAGATTGATTATGGACGATACTGAACTAGATTTTATAATCGCTGATACGATGGAGAAAAACACATTTATAAACAGATGTAATGCTTATTTATCAGATGGAACAAAACTAGGTACCATTGTGAGCTATACTGATGGCGACTCACCACAGTTTACTCATTTAAGATCTTCGATGTTAGCGTACGTTTCGATAAACCTACTATCGATGATAAATAAATTTCCTCTTTACGCTGTCAGAGTCGCTACGGATTCATTTTATATACACAAAAAATATAAAGATTTATTAAACTCGGTAATGGTGAATGGGGAACATGGAGGATAAAACAAGAAAATATACTTAGTTATTCTGAATCTGCCGATGTTGAAATTGCGGAGACATATTACAAAAATAATAATCAAATATCAAAGTCATCTGCACCATCTGTGTACGATCCTATATCTAGGTATAAGACCGTTTATCTTAATGGGTGTGGTGGTTCAGGTAAAACAACTCGTGCGATTAATTTATTTATAAATAATACATCAGATATAATTGTTTTAACGCCTACACATAAACTCGCCAGAGAGATAAAAGAGCGAGGAGTAAAATCGTGTACTTATCACAGTTTCTTTAGATGGTGTGGAGACACATGGACTTCTGAACGAATGGGT
>JAECUM010094178.1:0-42826 GCA_016617855.1 Megalonaias nervosa | reverse complement strand
CTATATTTATTATAATTGTAGGCCTTGTTATAATTGTAGGCCTTGTTGTAACTGTAGAGCTTGTTATAACTGTAGGCCTTGTTTTAACTGTAGACCTTATTATTATTGTAGGCCTTGTTATAACTGTTGTCCTTATTATAATTGTAGGCCTTGTTATAACGGTAGGCTCTTTTTTTCAACAGTGTCAAGTATTTTTATTAATGAAACATCTCATAATAAACCGTAAAGCTCATCAGATATAAGTAAAGTATAATATTTTTTTAAAAACAAACTTTGCTGCCGAAACGTATTTTTCAGTATATTGTCACGGCATATGATAACAACGAATCGACGCAATTCAGCTAAGTACCCTGCAGTAAATGTTTTCCCCAATTAAGGTGGCGGATGGCAGGTTACTAGACAGAAATGATGTAGCACCGAATTGAAGTAATAACGAATCAAAAGTTGCTAATGCTTTATCGAAAACGAGACTTTCTTGGTGTTTGACCATTTAAAATATTTAAACAAAGCCGATGTTTAAAAGAAATACATTACATGTATCAGAACAAGGCATGACATTATTTATGTATTCACCAAACGTTTACATTTTATATCCTAATTTTTAAATCGCTATGGTTGTGATTTTGAATTACGATAAATGTCACGTAAACTGATTTTTTTTATTATCCGTCTGTCCGAATTGCGGATGGGTATAAATTCGGAAAGGTTTTGCTACTTAACTTTTGCTTGGCACTAAATATATATGATTGAGCTGATGTGCCGTTTAACCTGCACGTACGTACAGACGAACTAGATTCAGGATTTCCTCGATTTTGTTCAGATGCTAACTAAAGTTATCTTAGCTGTGCAAGTATGCTACCATTGTACTTATAGTGTGGACTTTATTAAATGTCCAACGATGAGTGAAAGAAGTCATTGATTTCTACAGCTTAGGTACGCATATTATTTTTTTCAGACAGATGCATGGTTACAAGATACTCTCAACAGGATTGTGAGGTATCTAATTCCCAGTTAGATTTTTATGCGAATCAGGAGTCGAAAAAGAATTGGTTTATCTCCACAAAACGAATCTCTGTCAGCTCGGATTAAGGCACATAAAACATGTCAAGCTCTCGGAGCCTCGTTTAAGACGTTGTTGTTCTTCTTATTGATTGGGAGCAATAGCAGTCAGCTGGATTGCAAAAGAAATCACTTTGAACTGTCATTACTGCCCTTTTTTATAATGTCGTCTGTATCGACGCCTACATTAGAGTGCAATCACATTTGCCTACTCAGGCGCCGGAAATGGATACTGAGTGATTGGTAATTTTCCGATATATAGTACGCAGCATCTCATTTTGTTTGCATAAAAGTCCAATTATGTTTGTTAAACTTCCGTTTCTTTTATGTTATTATCCCCGCACTATTTTACATAGATTAATGTGCCATACTTTCCGCTACGACATTTCCTATTAAACCGAGGAATTGAATTTCACAAACCTTTGTCGTTATCTTGCCCAGTAGTGACCATTGCAACAGAGTAATATCATCCTGGACTCTGTGGACTCTGGGTTGGATCAAAGGTTAACTTACAGAAATGCCAATTACATTAGCATTTTCAAATATTTTCTGTCAAAACTTCACATACACATAGTCACAAGCCATATCACATATGTGATACATTTTGCATTATGACCCTTTTGTCGGCCGTCATTACGGCCCTTTTCTTGTAATTAGTGACATGTAACGATGGGTAACAGTTAGGGTGGAGATGTGCGGGGCCGAACCTGAGGATTTGCGATGGCGAGCCACATTAGTTGCTGTAGTTTAGATATTTGTTTAAAACTTACTAATAAGACAGCCCATTACAGTAGATGCGTTCTATCCACGTTTGTTTCAACTGACAATTCAAATTGTTTTCCTGCCTGGAATAACTGTACTAATTCATTCCTATATATTAGACAATAGTAGCCTATGAAGACACATAGTTTTCGACTTTTCTGTCATCTTCTGAATAATGGAACGTGCAATGAGCAGTTTTAAGTATTTTAGCAACCGGACACGGTTTATTTAATAAAATGACAGCTTTAAAAAATGTGTAGCCGAATTCTTCATAACACAGTAAGAGTAAACGTCTCTGTGTACACATATACCCGCGATGTCTGGGTACAAAATGTCATTCTACCTGGGTGCGATGCAGAGTAAATATCCATTGACTTGGTCATGATATTGTGTCAATGACACTAGATATTATATTTTTGATGTGGTTATATCTTTCCGTCGCTTTGGAAACAAAACGAATGTGTAGATTTCTTTTACATCGATTCTTTTTAAAATCAATGAAACAATATCAAATGCAAAATGAAACATCCATGGTAGGAATCTCATCCACAACTCTGCAAAGTTTCCCCAGAAGACCTTTAGTGGGGTTTTCTTCTGTCCAACCTGAACATAATAATACATTTAAAAAAATGTTTTTAAAAAATTAAGATAGAATGCCTCAGCTATTGCTGCCGATCCAATATGTTGCTTCTGGACTTCAGGGAGTTCTTCCTAAAGATCTCCAGAAACTTAACGGTGCATTAACTGACATATCATTGATCTTTTTGGGAGAACATCAATGCTTTATTTTTCACACCAGATCAAGATTCCGTGAAAACATCCCGTTTAACTTATATGTATATAACTAGATGACGGGAAACAAGGCACAACATTTTGTTTCACCTTTTAAGCCGTGGGTAATAACCTATATGAACCGGTGAAAATTTGATTTTTTTTTTTCCAACGATATATAAAATTCCCTCGGTCGTCAATTGGATACACATCTTGCACTGCTGCGAGTTCGCAGACAATTGTGATATGAAAAAAAAAATAAAAGCTATTTTCGTATCTGATCACGAGGTGAATTAGAACTGGCAAAACCAAATTGCTGTCAAATCTCTTGAGGATCTATTTATATTAATTGAACAAAGAAATGGCCGAGTGCACAGAGTTTGCAGACTTCGGGAGTTTATGTTCTAATGAATTCGATGAAATAAATTCGCAAATCCTTGCATCCTTTCATTATTGTCATGCATTATCTCTTATTTACTTACTGATGTACAAAGTTTAATCAGTTCAAATGTTTGGATAGATGTGTAACCATGGAAAATATGTACAATACATCCCGGATGTCAGCATGCAAGTCTCTACTAAGGGAAAATATGCAGTTAACAGGGCTAAGGATGTAAATCATGGCAGACTCATTGGTAAGAATAAAATTCATCCTTTTAAAGGTCACCGGCCATACTCCAACATTTTTCTTTTTTCATAAGATTTGCATTACATGATTAAAAGTTGTTGTTGTTGTGGGGCTTAACGCCATTTTTCAGCACATAATAGGCTATACATGGCGGCCAGTATTAACGGTGAAGGAAGAAACCAGGAAATCCCCGGAAAGAACCATCGACCCACGAGAAGCTACTGGCAAGCTTTCTCACATATCCACATTCGCCGAATCCTAGACTCGAACCCACGCAGACAGAGGTGAGATGGCAGTGATCCGTAACGGAGAGCGCTTTAGACCACTCGGGGCCCCGATTAAAAGTAGTTATACTCGCACAAAAAGAACAAACAAATTATCAAGTGTAAAGAAGAAATAATAATTTAATTACTCGAAACAGAAGTATACAACGCTGTTACTTCCCCTTAGCTATGATTTCCCACCTATAGAGGACGCCAACCGGAAATGACGTACATATATCCCCACAAGGCGAAGTGCATACTTCTTCTTGTCGAAAAAGAAAACACTATAAAAATTATGGGTAGGGAACATTTAAATGAAACTACTGAAAACTAATATACTGTTTAGCCTTATATCGATATGCGTGTACGGCGCACTGTATTGTGTCGCTTTCAAAAGTGTTCCATTGTTTCAATTTATTTTGAAAATTCCCGTTAATACTGGTAAAAAGAAATCAATGTTGGTTTTCTATGTCGCCCGAATTTATAAAGAAAAAGAAATCGGCACACTTTAAAGAATCCAAAGGAACCAACTTGGCTTCCTTATGTCTGCCGACTTCATAAGAAAAAATCGGCACACTTAAAAGAATCCAAAGTCAGTTTCCGGGGTTAGTTTGCATTGTAATAAAATAACCTTTGTATTTGATATCCTGTCGGTAAGTTTAAGCAAGGAGTTTATTGCTCGCTGCCGGTTGTGTTTATTCATCACCCGGGCTTCTATTTGTTTGTGATATGTAATCATAATTGATGTTTGCATTGGCAAATAGTATACACAACAATAACTTGCTTTAATTGTAACCCATGCTAGCCGAAAAATTATCATTTGCACTCACAGTGAATGTATTTTAAAATAATGATTTTTATTTGCGAGATACTGTCGTATAATTAACTTGGATACAATACAATCTTGATCAGTTTGCACCTTGAAACTTAATCATGCATGAATGGTAGGTGCCTTCAAGCAGTCGGATGATATTTTCGTCTCTTTTGCAATTTTGTTATCTGACATAAGCGATACACACTACAGTAAGGATGCATACGCAAGCCGGCATCGGCTACATATACGGAGTTCGTGGATATATTTTTTCCTTTAATAAATTTCGCATGATGAAAAAAGAAGGAATAAATTATAACAATGCAAGGTTAGTTTCTTTCATTTTATTTTCAAATAAGTGTATGTTTATAAATTTTTTGTACTGTGCAGGGGGGGGGGGCGCACAAATTCAACACAAAATTATCTCCTTTCTTATTTGTATGGAATAATGGAGCAAATATGATTGACGATTTTGACTAGTAATGACAAGCTTTTAATTTACGCGTGCACACACTAAGACAACTTGAAAAATAAACACAAACAATAAAATTAACTGGTAAGAGCTTCATATTGCAGCAACTAAACAATGACAAAATGTTCAACATTATCCTCTCTCTCTCTCTCTCTCATGTGTAATCAAGTGTGTATTATATGCAGCAGTGTTACAACCTGAAGCCTAAGATTAAATATATTTGTTATAATATCATGTACACTACCCTTAGAAAAATGTATACGTTTTCTGTAGAATATTCTGTTATGTATTATTGCCTTATAAATCAATATTGATAATTTGACCGGAAAACTTAAATTGAGAATGTCGTTGTGCAGATGCATATATTTTTTAGCATTAAAAATGTATATAAATATTTTAATTAGAACAAGCAAGATATATCAGTTTGTGTTTTCTCTCATATATATGTACGTTACGAAGTATGATTATTTTCTTTGAAAGAATATCAAGATAGATTGTTTAAATTTAGTATTTTTCCTAAAACCTATCTTACATAGTATCTACTTGCTGTTTGAAGAAAAAGAGCTTGTTCAAACTATTGTTAAGTTGGGCCGAATTGTCTTTGGACCAAATTGACTATAATTCGGCATAAATGATACAACTTTCCCATCCCTCACCCTGTTCGATCCCACAGCTTGAATCGGCTTTTTTTCTGGTAAACAGGGTCTTTCGGAAAAATAAAGAACCTTTTTTCCTATCATCACTCTTTTAATTACATCCATATGCAATACAGTGCACCATATTTGCTGTACAAAAGCACGATCGTAAGATATATCACACAGACATTTACGTGGAGAAATTAGACACTTGAATGGCTATGTTGAATAGAAGGAATAAATGTACGACGTATCCGTTTTTGGCACGCGGAAACTACCGACCGACTGTTTACGGAGTTTGCCGAATAATTTTTTCATTTAAAAAAGCGGATTTTAAAGTCTAATTAAACATTTTTATGGTGTGCATACATAACAAAGGCGTTTTATTTATGACTATGAAAATAATATCATACGCTTGTATAATATAGGTGGCCAGTGACCTTTAAGGAATATGGAATTTGGTAACCGACATGCAGTTGTAACTTGCAATACGCAACCTAAACTGAACCTAAATAAAGCGACGGATATGACTGACTTTCAACTCATTTAAATCTATTAAATTATGCAATACAAACATACACAATCGGATAGCGAAGAAACTAAACGTAGAGGTGCAGATGATTCGTATGGCATACATTACTGTCATTAAAACATACTCTGTATATTCAAACTTTGAAGTGCAAGCAAACAGTCTCTTTATAACATGATGCTGTATTATTCATTCACATAGAAAATCATTACATAACACCATAATAGATCATTACTGAAAATATTTTCCTAGGACAGCTCCGGTGGCCTAAGTGGTTAGAGCATCGCCTCGGATGCTTGAGGTCGCGGGTTCCAACCCCGGTCGAGTCATACCAAAGACTTATAAAAATTGTACTGACAGCTGCCTCGCTAGGCGCTCAGCATTAAGAGGTTAGTGTTAGGACTGGTCGGCCTGGTGTCAGGATAATGTGACTGGGTAGAACATTATGCTACATGTCTGCGGCATGATGTGCCAGTGCTCGACATCATTATAAACTGCCACACTGCAGACATCGTAGTGATATGACTGGAAAATTGTTAAAGCTACGTTAAAAATCCAAATCCTTTTCCTAGACGTCATTAGGGGCAGTCACTCCAAGTGTGTTATTTGTATAACGGCATTACGGGTAGTCACTCCAAGTGTATTATTTGTATAACGGCAACACGTCTCTTGCATTTAGCTATCCAGATATTTCAGGAATGTGATAAACAGTGGACACATTTTAAGAAATGGCTTTGTGCATGAATATTTTATGAAATTATATGAAATATGCAAAAAAGCGATTTTTTTAAAATTAACTTTGCTCCAATGTGTATAAGAGGATCAGTGTTTTGGTATTCATGTATGTATGTACGCATGCACGCACGTATGTATGTATGTATGTATGTATGTATGTACGTACGTACGTGCACACATATCTATTGCATGGATATGTTTTCGACGACTGGTACATTATGAATAAATAAATATAAAATTCTTGGAAAATATAGAATTTCAATATGAAAAAGATCTAGAAGGAATACCTTGAGGTTACCGATGAAGTATTCGCAATCGGGCAAATAATTTTCGGTAATCCACTTGTTTATGAACTGGAGGATCTGAAAGAAGATACAGAAGACGTGTTTTTGCAAACTAGATCCATCTCTATACCACAAACAAAATCACATACATAAAGATGATACAAATTTAAATGCAAAACGGATGAGTGTGAAAAACGTATGTACTCTACTTGTTAAATGTAAAGGATACTGCGAACTGTTTTCCAGTTATGAACCAGTTGAAAATATGTCTTTAAAGTAAATGATGCACAAAAATGTTCACCTCTTTTCTGGAAACGGGAGAATCACATTCATTTACTTTCCGGAAACGGAAGAAGCACAATACATAAAAATACGTATCGAGGAGCATGAGATGTTTAAGAATGTAATAGAAATGTCACACGAGTTTATTGGAGCAAGGAGGAATTAAAACATGTGTGAAAATGTTAAATATAGGCATGAAAAGGGCTATTCAAAATACTGAAAGGTACACAACAAAATAATGCACAATTAAAAGCGACACGACGACTATGATGCAGCCAAAGTCCTAGTAGGATAATAGATAATATGAGCAATGAAAATAGATAACAGTAACACATGGTTAAGCTGATTACAAATCTTTAAGGAAGCTACAGGTACAGTTTGAATGACTACAAGTTAATA
Source organism: Megalonaias nervosa (assembly GCA_016617855.1). Taxonomy (NCBI): domain Eukaryota; kingdom Metazoa; phylum Mollusca; class Bivalvia; order Unionida; family Unionidae; genus Megalonaias; species Megalonaias nervosa. The sequence continues at coordinate 35,196 of JAECUM010094178.1, read as the reverse complement.
GATGAGATTTTGAATTAAGAATGAATTCATAAAAATGCCATAAATGATGATGCTTTAGTGTTGGCATCTGTATTTCTTTCAGCGTTTGTACTAAGAATGAAATGATGCTACGAAATCAACTATGCATTTTTCTTGTAAAAACGCATTATCATGTACAGTTTTACCACGTCCATAAAACCTTCAGTTAGAAAAAAATACCACAGAATTGATATGAAAGGAGCTTTATACAAATAACAAAAAGCCAGGGACACTATTTGAAGTTTTTAGATATACAGATTTGGAAGATTTTGTGGGGTTTTTTTGCGAACTTTCATTAGGCATATAATTAAACTACAAAAAACGGTGTGATCACTATTTAGACATACATTAAGATGCAAAATGTTACAAATATATTAGAGAAAAACTGGTTATGAAAAAAAGATATACAGAACACCAGAGATGTAAATATTGTGTAAATTCAGCGAGATTAAAATGACAATAAATAGTAGCTCATTGTATATTTTAAAAGGAAAGCCAATTGCACAATATTTTTTTAACATAAGTTTATGGACTTATCTAGGTTTTGAGAGAAGTTATAGACTCTGGCACAAACGTAATTGACTCTACTTATAACATGCTTGTGTCTCTAGCTCGCTATGCCCTTGACAAGAGGTATATATATATATATATATATATATATATATATATATATATATATATATATATATATATATATATATATATATATATATAATTATTTATTTATTTCTATTCGACCAACAGACAACAGATTCCTGCAGGAGCTTAAATTGTATTGTCCAGCACAACAAACCAGTTTACTCATCCTACCAACGCAAATGCATTTAGGGCAATAAACAATAATCATACTGAAGCTGAATTTCTCACATTCAAGCGAAACAAAGGGAAAAAAATTCGCTTTATGAAGATAGTTTAAAATTTGTCAACTGTAACTCTGTGAACAGGTGTGGACAAGAGTATGATATGAGATTTGTCAGAATTTACTAAAACTGGCATTATGGGCTGTCCTTAAGCATAAGCCATTATTTAAACAGCTATCAATGAAAAAGTCACCTGAAAAAAGAATCAGGATTTATCGAAGACAAAATAGCAAATATCTCCATTTCTAAATAAACTGAAGAGTACGGACAGGAAATTAAAATACCACTTGTAAATGGAAAATACAAAGAAATTACCGGCAAAAATCTAGTTGAACATGGATAGAAAAGAAATCAAAGATATATAAAATCGTAATCAATGCTTGAGTTTCTGAATGTTCCAAATCATTGTCAGATGTCACAATATTAAATGTGATAGCATTGATTAACAAATCAATCAATAACTTACGTAATTTACAAACTAAACTGATAGATAATTACCTGACAGTAAATGCTAAAGATACTTGACTAGCTTTTTATCATTCAAGATGGGATTACCTCTATATCCATTGATCGCACATTTAATAACATTCCGACATTGAATCTTATAAAGAACAGCAGAAGATAAAAGTAAAACTCAGACAAAATATTTAAGGTATAAATATGTTCTGGTTGCTTTTTTGTTGTATTTATTCCTTAGTTTTTCAGTACATGTCCTTCCATGAGCAGCCACATAACCTGCAATGAAGTGTCATAGGGAAAACAGATTAATGAATACTGTTAAAAACCTCATCAGTGATGAAAGTACCAATTTAAAATGATTCAACTATTTTGCTGTCCCCTTATGTCTCTTTCCTTGAAGGCATTTGATCATTTGCTGCTCAATTTTCGCTGGATATTATATATCAAGTGTCTGATCATTGTTCAGAGTCGGAAAGGTCAATAGAAACACATAGAATGGCATGGTCTTTATCGGATTATCACTAACATCTTCAGGCTTTGCAAAATCTAACCATTTACGAATAAAGTCAATTGCAAAAAACCTATTATCTGATTTGATGTTTTTGTTAATGCTTAAGAAATGTTATTTCTTGTCTTGTGAATTAATCTGAAGTTTTCATCACAATGGTAGTTTTGTTTCTTGCATTCCTTCTTGTAATCATTCACACGCTCATTGTCCTCTTGTTTCAGTTTTGTTTTGTTTTATTTACTTTGACAAGGTTAACATATTCTATGCTTCTTGTTGTTAACTTTGATTACAATGCAAAACCTAAATTTGTTTTCAGTTAAATATGGCATTCTTTTGAAGTAATTGCTTAAGGTGTCAATAATTCCACCATCACCTACTGATATTGGAGAAATTGCAAAGCTTGTTACTCCGTTTTCACTTAGTTCACAGTCGATATAATATGGAGTTTTACTAGGCCAACTTATTACCTTTATATCAACCAAACAACACATATTGTTAAATGTCTTACCTTTAGGGAGGATAATTAGAACAGGTTTAACCTGCAGTCAAATGTTGGCTGAAAATTGAAACAGATAGAAAATAGATATCAAGACAAGTATAAAGAGTTATTAAACTCTACTCTTAATATTGCCTACATCATGCCTACATCATGCTTTTCAGAAAGCTACTTACTTGTGTATGTGTGTTTGTGTGTATATATCAACCCAAAAATATATATTGCTAAATGTCTTCCCTTTAGAGATGATAATTAGAACAGGTTTAACCTGCAGTCAAATGTTGGCTGAAAATTGAAACAGAATGAAAATGGATATCAAGACAATGTATAAAGAGTTATTAAACTCTACTCTCAGTATTGCCTACATCATGCTTTTCAGAAAGCTACTGACGTGTGTATGTGTGTATATGTGTGTGTGTGTGTGTGTGTGTGTGTGTGTGTGTGTGAGAGAGAGAGAGAGAGAGAGAGAGAGAGAGAGAGAGAGAGAGAGAGAGAGAGATTTGGATTTTTACGTAGCTTTAACAACTTTTCAGTCATATCGTGTGGCAGTTTATAATGATGTCTAGCACTGGCACATCATGCCGCAGACATTTAGTATGATGTTCCACCTAGTCACATTATCCTGATACCAGGCCGACTAGTCCTAACACTATTCTCTTAATGCTGAGCGCCTAGCGAGGCAGCCGTTAGTACCATTTTAATATGTCTTTGGTTTGACTCGACCGGGGTTCAAACACGCAGCTTCCCGCATTCGAGGTGGATGTTCTAACCACTTAGGCCACTGGAGCGGTCTCAACTAACGTTTGCACTTTGCAACTAAAATGTTGAAGAAGTTGTAAAGCTGTTTATTACGGTGCGTTCTGCTTCCACCACATTCTAAACTAGGGGACTCAAACTCAAATCACCACGAGGGCCACATGCGGACTAGTACATTGGCCATTGAAACCTTTACATACAGCTAAAGATGCTCAAATAAAATGGAACCAGTTGAAATGTTGGAAACGACGTAATCGATGTAACAATCGAATTTTATCAAAACTGACTGGCAGTGAAGAACAGGTTTGCATTAATGTAGTCAAAAATCATCCAAGTCTATTAAGATGGCGTTTAGAAGACGTTATTAATGGTTTGTTTATACTTTTAGTAACAGCAGTCATATTGTATTGCAGATTGATATCATTTGTTCTAAAGCCATTCATGCCAGATTACTTTCTATAACGCTTGGTCAATGTCTGTCCGGTGTTGTAAAGCGTTTGATTAAAGCACTTTTTTATTTTTAGTAACGGTGGCCAAATCAGCATCATTTGTATTAGTTTGAAAGTCTTTTTGACTAGACCGATTTCTGTCAAAGTTTGTAACTTTATGTTGAGCACATTCAATGAGGTCATTTAAAGTTTTTCTATTTTGTCAATTACAGTCATATTTGTTGGTAGGTTATCATTCTCTGGACATATTTAAAATCCATATATGCCAGGAAATTGGAGTTTGGGGTAGAGGTTTTGACTCAAGGGTTTGGACCTCGCGTTTAGCAATCTAACTTGCCAGTTTGAACCGAACCACATAGCCATGGCCCCTAGGTGGCTTAAATTCAGGGAACCTTTCAGCTGTTGGTTTCGGAACGCCTCAGGTATTGATGGCTGGGTTTAGTCTACCTGATTCCCTCTCATCAAGTGCGGTGTTGTGGTTAAGGCTAGATTTCTTCGCTGCAAGCGACGTGCGGCGTCCACAGTAGTAAGCTAAGAGGCTGATCTTAAACCAAATGCGGATTCTGGACCAGAACTCTAAGGACCTGCTGGATTAACTTTTTTTAGTGATAAAATATTTTTTTTTTCAGTATAGTAATAGACTGATCCTAAACCAAATGCGGATTCTAGATCAGAGACCCCCACCCCTCTACAAAAAAATTGGAGACCTCTAGATCTTTTCTAAACATCTACTGTTGTAACCATATTTTATGATAATCTTTTTCGTACCTGCTGACTCTTATTGGTAGGATATCTGTTAACATACTGCCAATAATACGAAACTCGCGTATTAAATCGTCCATGTCATATTTTACACCTCGCAAATAAGATCGTATTTGATCAAGTAATTTTTGTAAGTGATACTTGCTGTTTTACAAGAATTTTTTTTTTGTTTCAAGTTTAGGTTCAATTTTTTTACAAGTGTTGAAAGAGAGACACCGACACCAGATATTATTAACAAAAACGGATTTAATAATACTTCACTTGAGATTATACCAGAGCTAGTCATTAACAATGGCAAATATGATATTACTCGAAGTATTCCACGGTAGTATTTATAACATTCTTTTACACACCAGAGGTTTTTATGATAAAATTTGTAATATTGTACTAGTGCGTCAACATCTTGTTTTGGAATTTCTTCTGAATTGTGATTGAAATCGATGATATGTTTTTTCATTATACAATATTTTATACAAAGTTAAAAACTCTATCGCCAACAATCGAATCGAGAAATTCAAACAATTTATTATTGTCAGCTAAAAACTCTCTATACTTGTCATAAACATCTGACGAAGTACCATTATATTGTTTATCTGTTAGTACCTCATTTTTCTTTAACCAAGCGTATGAGTCAAAAGTGTTTCCTACTTCATGTTCGTACAAATCTGTTTCATTCACTAGATTACTGTAATCGCTTTCTGTTTTATCAGTATACCCTAATACCAAGCTTATTTGATTTAACGTGAAATTTTTTAGAACAAGATGTTGTCTGATAATTGCATATGCGACAACGAAATTTGCTAGCATTAATTTTTTGAGTGATTTTAATTCAATTATGGGAAGACCAATATAAAGAGATACTATTATCCTTAATTTTTCATATTGTTTTGTGAATATTTTTTCAACTTCATTGTAATAATTTCGTAATGACAATTGTCTAGAGCGCTGGATTGATGGAAATGGAATATCATCTTCTTCACTTATGTCGTAATAAGAATCAAATTTTACTTCCAACTTTGTTTGGGCTAATTCTTCAAAAAACTTTTCCCGCTCAATATCACCAAGATCATCAATTTCATTGTCAAAATCTTTGATTATTTTTAGAGACCTATCAACAATAATCGGATCAAATTCTAGTCTTTTTTTCGCATCATTGATAAAATTGCGTTTATGTATACTTTAATAATTAACTCCGTATCCGTCCCATGTTAACGATATTAACTAGGGTTTCCTTGTCGTGGTAGTACATGCCGAGATACTTAAATATTTCTCGTTTTGAAAAACTTTCATATAACTTCTTGTTTCTTTTGATTCCTATTATCCTTGATTCCGCTAGTTTGTTGTTAAGACTATCATGGTTATCACTTATTCGTTTTTCCTCCTGTGCTATTCCTTTCAATGAGCCTGATAGCATTATCAAATCTAGATTTTCCTTACCAAGTTCGAGCAATATTTTTTTAAACCTGATTTCAACTTGTTTTTGTTCTTCTAGACAATCTTCAGGATGACAGTATTTGCTTATGATATTAAAGTTTTCTATTGCTTTTTTTAGTTGTGGTCTTCGCATATGCATAACACGAATAAAATTTCTTTCTTCTTCTGACATTGCAGCGTTTATCATTGTAATTGCAAACTTTTTTCTGTTATTTATCACACGTTCCGCTAGTGAATCATCTCTAAAATTTATAAATGGATTAAAAATATAATCATAAAATTCCCTCGCAACTGTTATAATTGGTGGTTCTGACATTATTTTATAGCATTAGATTAAATTTGATCATCAAATGTATATATTTGAAATGCTGTTAGTCCCGGAAATGGATGTTCAGCAGCAAAAACATTAACTCGAAAATATAAGTACTTGTTAACAATATTTTCTGTCGGGATTATAAAATATTTGTTGTTGAAATATAAGTTTCTGTTGTACTATATATTGTTGTCCAATCGATATCATTGTTTGATCCTTCCAATTGCCAATTATAAATTCGACCAACACTAGAGTTTAATCTGCCGCGCAAATGAAATTGCCAAATAGCAACTGCAGTGGGACATTTAATTTTAATCCAAAAATTTTCAACTTCTCCGTTGGTCGTCCACTCATGTCTATCAGAAAAAGCGTAATAAGGATAATTTTCAGGATAATATGATAATGCGCTTACCTCAAACCCGGCTCGGTTGTCAGTTTCCTTATAAAGTGTTGGAATATACCCAACATTGTTTTTAGTTCGTTTTATTCCACCAGATACACTGTCAACATACGCTTTATTTGTTAGATCATTACGGCCAACTAGAACATATGTCGTAGTTATTTTTTTGTCTTTCATGTCTATTTCCTGTCCTGGTCAACCAGATCTCATAAAATATGGGGTAAGTTCTTTTTTTAACTGAGCATAACTAATAACATCAGCATCATTAGCTGGTGATGCTAGTGAAGTTGTCGGTAATCCTGTTATTTTTTAGTTATTGCTCATTACAAGGTTACCTGTCATTGTGTCACCGGCTTTGTTAAGTTTAATATCGTCAACAGATTTTAGTTGCTCATAACTTACCGCTTGTGTTTTATTTAAGTTTTCTGGCGGATATGCAGTCTCTAAATTTATAATTTTTTTACTCGACATGTTAATATTACCTATAACCGTTCCGCCGATTTTATCAAATTTGTTGTCATTCACATACTTTAACTGTAAATAACTTACCGATTGTGTTTGATTTAAGTTTGCTGGTGGATATCCAGTCTCCAAATTTATATTTTTTTCCCTGACGTATCTAAGTTACCGCTTAAAGTTCCACCTGTCAGTAACAACTTGTTATCGTCGACGGATTTTAGTTGAGTATAACTCACCGCTTGAGTTTGATTTAAGCTTGCTGGTGGATATCCAGTCTCCAAATTTATATATTTTTTCCCTGACATATCTAAGTTACCGTTTAAAGTTCCTCCTGTCAATGATAGTTTATTACCGTCGACGGATTTTAGTTGTGCATAACTAACAGCTTGTGTATTAACAACATTTATTGGCGGATAATCTGTTTCTAAATCTAGTACTCGTTGATTTGACATAAATAGGTTTCCTGTCATTGTATCACCAGATTTTTTTAGGTAACCTGATAAATCAACCTTACCGTTTGTTATTGTACTTACCGCCGACGAATCTCCTACTAATGTTCCAAATTTTGTATAATAGCTCATTATTTGTTTAACATAACATAAAATTGTATAACAAACAATGGCAAAAATCACCGATATTAAATTTTGATACAGAGCGGTTTGTGAACATAAATATAACAATGAACTTCCAGATTGTCATTATCTTATTGTTGGACGAACTGGATCAAGAAAAACGAATTTGCTTATGAATTTACTGCTGGGCGATAGTTTTAACTACGATCGAGTTTATATTTATACAATTAATCCACAGCAAGATAAGTACGAGCTATTTAACGAATATAATAACAAACTTCGTGATGATCTTGATGCTGGTGAAGATTTTTTTTATTATCAAACAACCAGAAGATCTTGTTCCAGTTAATCAACTTGATTCGTCCGAACATAGAATAGTTGTTTTTGACGATATTCCGCTAAACAATGTAGAAATGAGTAAAATAAGATCATATTTTTCACTATCGCGTAATAAGAAATGTAATTCTGTTTATTTAGCCCAAGGTTTTTATAATGTTGACAGATTTATTCGGCGAAATACTGGTTGTTTTATATTATTTCCGGGACTGGACAATGTCGATGTTAGAAATATCGCGAACGAGCAATGTAGTGATGTGACAAAAGATAAATTTATCGAACTTTATCATAAAGCGACAGCGGATAAATATAACTTTTTCTTGTTTGATAAATTAACACATAATCCAACTAAAATATTTCGTTGTTGTATTGAAAATTATCTGCAGTAAGTTCTTGTTTTAGGTAGAAAATTATTTATAATTGTCCCAGTTTTATAAAATATATATGTAATAAAATGGACAAACGAGCAAAATACAGAAAACATATAGAAGATTTTAAAAAAACTTGCTCAATCTCAAGGAGCATTTAAGCAGAGAGTACAGCAAGCACGACGTGGACAAGTAACTGCTGCAGAAACAACAGCCACAATTCTCAAACCAGTTACTGAGGCACCACTTGGAAAACAACCTGAAACTAAACTACTCTCAGAAGAAGAAGTTAAGCGACTACGGGAAAAAGGTTTGGTTGGATTAGTTAAAGAACAACAAGAAGCAGCTGCCGAAAAAATTATCGCCAGATCTGACGAAGAAAGAAGAAGATTAGCTGAGGCACTTGTAAGAAATATAGCTGATCCTGCTGCTAGACGAACTGAACTAAATCGACTGAATAATAATCCACTTTTACTTGAAAGAAGATTAGCAGAATTAACTTCCCATGAAATTAGGACTGCTTTGGGAAAAATATCAGAAAAAATAGAGGATATTGAACAAGGACAAGAAAAATTTGGAGAGTTAACAGTAAGGTTTTTAAATGTTGAAGAACAAAGACGATTTTACCGAGAAAAAGCATATAATAAAATAACTGATGATGATTATCGTGAATTTTTAAAAGAAAATGATATAAATGATATTGATAATATAAAAACTTGGTCGAAAGAAAGGTATGATAAACTTACTGCTGATTTAAATACAATGATGACAGATGGCTTTACATCTAATGCTGAATTAGAAAAAACTAATGAAGAAGATCATATGACTGAACTTTCTGATAAAATTAGAGTCGGTGTTATTGCTAGAGTATTTCATAGAAGAGCAGTTGAGAACAGACCAACAGGGTTTGGTAAAAGTTGGAATTTTCATAGGAAATTTAAAATAAATGATGAAAATCGCATAAAAGATGCTAAAAAAGTATTTTAGAACTGAAATACCAGCGGAGATTGAAAAAAAACTGGTTATATCGCCAGGGGAAACTGAAAGTAAAGAGCAAATTAAAAAAAATGACAGAAGATAAAATAACAAAATCCGATTACGATACTTTTATGGAAGAAAATAATATTAAAGATGTTGATAATATTAATAAATGATCACGAAATGAATATGATGATTTTATTAAAAAATTAGATGATATTTATAAAGATGGAACGAAAGCTTATGATAAAATTGACGACGCTAAAGGAGAAGATCTTAAAACATTTTATGAACAAGCTAGAAATGGTGTAATTCTAGTAATTTAATATCTGCGGCGAAGAAATTTAGATCTGGAAAATCCAAATATGTAAATTTGTATGATGAATTTGAATTTAATGGGAATATTCGCATGAATAAAAAGAGTGGAACAGGTGTAAAAATATTTGCATCAACTGCCGAAATGATAGGCAGATTAATGCTGTTGATATCATCAAAGGAAGCTGGAAATGTTGGTGCTGAAATTGACCATGAAATTATTGATATACTTGATCATTTAAGATCGGAAAATTTATTAACATCTGACGAATATAAAACTTTACATAGTGACTTAATTTTGTAAATGTTAATTTTGCATAATGATTTAATATAAACCAGAACGATTTAATATAACAATTTTATATAAAAAATGTCAACAACATTATTACTAGACTCTAGCACAGGTAACACGAAAGATAGCGCAAATTTTTCAGTAAATTATATTCCGGCAATACAACTTGACACTGAAAAACAATATGAGATTGGACTAATTTCATGTACGGCGTGGCATTCCATGGCCAACATGAAAACTGGAGTAAACGATGAATTTCATTTTACTTTAACTCCAGCTCCAGGACCTACGTGGAAATCAGTTAAAATTCCGCAAGGAGCCTACAACGTAACTGATTTAAATAAGACGATACGCGAATTAATAACGAAAAATGGAGGAGTTGCAGACAGTTTTGAGCTGACACCGAATTATAACACATTACGCCCCAGAATAACATTAAAAAATAATTTGATAATAGATTTTTCATCAGCAACAAGCATAGCGTCGCTGATAGGATTCACACACAAGAAATATGGATCTGTAGCAGAACAAACTATAACATATGACGGTGATCTGCCAGTAAATATAACTGACGTAAACACAATATTAATAAATTGCTCCATTGCTTCAGGATCTTACTCAGCCCAGGGTAGTAAAGGACAAACGATATATAGTTTTTCGCCAGATGTTCCACCAGGCTCGCTCATGCAAATTAGTCCACGGCAAATTATTTATTATCCGCTCAATGTTGAAAATTAAATAACAGCAATAAATATGCAGTTGACAGATCAATCTGGACGACAGCTGGATCTGAATAACGAGGTTGTTACTTATAATTTACACTTACATGCACCATAGCAAGCTATTGTTTTTATACAACCTCAGATATAATGAAACAAAACAAATTTTACCGAAGAAAAATAATTGTTGGATTTTTGGGAAATATATTTACTAAAATTATTGAAAATGTTTCGGGTATCGCGCATAAAGTTGCACCAATTGCACTTAACGCGTCAAAAGCTTTTGCAACTGGAGCTACATCTGCTGCTGGAACTGCGGTGGGACAAAAAATAACTGATAAAATTACTCAGAAACCAACAATCAAACAAGTTATATCAGAAATCGCTCCAACAAAAGAAACTCAACGAGCAATGATAACAACAACAAAAAAAAACTTTTATCACCAAAAGGCGAGCAGATTATACAAACGTTAATATCTAAAGTAACAGTGCCGCAATAATTTTCCCAATTTTATATAATCTAATAAATAAAAAATGTCTGTTAAAAATTATCTCGATTTAGAAGAAACTTATGACATCGACAAAAGTGTAACAGAAATTTAATATATTGAGTATCTCGACGAAAATTCTAATGAATAAATAAAACTGGTGTCAGAACATTTAATACCCGAGACGAAGATGTATTTCTACTGCCAAACAAGGCAATATTGGAAGTTCGTGGACAGATTATGACAATAGCTAATCCACCTGTCGCAATTGCAGCTAACGCAGAAGTAGCTCTTGTAAATAATGGCTGGTGTATATTTAAAAGTGCCAGATATCAGCTGGCCAATCAAACTGTCGAAGATATTTCAAGTCACTTACAAGTTGCAAGTACAATCTTAAATACTATGTCGTTTTCTGATGATTACTCCAGATCAACTGCAACTAATATGATGTGGTTAAAGATACTGGACGTGGTTTAGCTGAATCGACCGAACTTTTCTCGAAAGGTGTTTTAATACACGGCGCTGTTGCTGCTGTAGATGTTATAATTGTAAGAACTTTTCTTATTGTCAATGCAACCGCGCTAGGTATAGCCCCACCAGGTACAGCCACTGATGCAAATGCTACAAGAGTCTCACTTATTGCTGCTTGTAATAATCTTGGTATAACACCACCAGGAGCAGCTGCAGACGGCGTTGCAGTGTTAGATTTAGTTAACGGGATAATTAGCGTAAGACATGTACGTTACAATGAAGGTTTTGCTAAGAGAATGGCACTTGCAGCAGGATCACGTCAAATTAAAATGATGCTGCCATTAAGTATGATTTTCGGCTTTTGTCGCGATTATAACAAGATATTTCGTGGAGTTAAACATACACTTATTTTAGATCGAGCAGAACAAAACGACTGCCTATTTCGAGATGGCGGAGCTGATGTACAGTTTATCATAAGCAAACTTGTGCTGTGGATGCCCCAAATAACACCATCAATCACAAAAGCGTCAGAATTAAATAATATGCTTGAAAACCGCACAAACAAAATTTATTTTCAGCAACATAAAACGTATCAAACAGCAGTTCCAAATACTACCGACTACACATGGCGAGTCACAACAACATCAAGTGAACAACTACCGAGGCAATTATTTGTTGTATTCCAGCAACAAGCGCGACGTGGTGACCAACAACAAAATAATGCAATATTTGATAATGCCGATGTTAGACGAATACATGCTAGACTAAATTCAAAGCAATATCCAGAACGAGCGATAGAATGTAATTTTGCAGATGACGCAAATAAAAATATTTCTCGACCTTACATGTACTTGCTCGACGCAATACAAAAATATCAGGATGTTGGGGATGGATCTCAGATATCAACAGAGGAGTTTCGTACACGTTATCCGATATTTCATTTTGATGTTAGTAAACATAGCGAGCGAGCAGTTGATTCGACAGCTGATATTGAAATTACTTGGACATTCGGAGCAGCTCCAGCAGTACAATTGTACGTGTATGCGTTGGTGATCAGCGACAGATTTATTACGATTGATTCTGTTGGAAGCAAAATGACAGTACAAGTTTAATCTGTAACTTTAATATAATATGAAAAAATATATTGTAAAAGAAATATATTTGACTGATGGTCAAGTTAAAAAATTAGCAGCTGCTGTTGCAAAGCAGAGGCAGGTATCATTAAAAGTCGACCCTAACATTTCCAAGGGTATTTTAACAAAATTAATGTTAACCAAAAAACAAGTAAATAAGTATAACCACGGCAAACCTTTTGTTTTAAATTTAAATGCCACACAAATAACTGCGATGGCAAAAGATGGCGGCTTCTTTGGTCCGGCACTATCTGCAATGGCCAGAACGTTGATACCAAAACTTTTGCCGATGTTAGGTACATTAGGACTAGCAGCAGCGTCTGGTGCAGTACCTGGCGCAACGAAAAAGGCAGTTGAGGGCAGTGGAATCGTCAGAAACAGTGTCTCCGGCAGTGGTATTGTTGGCAGTGGTATAAAGAAAATTTTTGTTTAATTTTTTAGTTTAATGTTTCGTATGAATGTCGATGGTAACAAAATTGCTAATTTTATGTGGACTGATAAATATAATGCCTAAACGAAAAACGACAAGAAAGACAACGAAAAAAAAAAAAGACCCGATCACGGCGAAAAACAAACAAAGGCGGATTTATTCCAATAGCACCACTTTTAGCAGGACTAGCGGGAAGTCTACTGCCAAATCTGCTGGGAATAGGACGAGGACTAACATTACCGGGCACACGGAGATGAAACCTCTAGAGATGCAATCTCCTGCGTTAAGTAACTTTGATATATTTGATAAGCTAAAACAAGTAAAAATTTTCCACGGAGTTTATTCCAAAGATGAACTTGCGGCAATTCCATTGCCGTTCACTGGGGGATCGTGTGTGATAAATATACAAGATTTCAACGACGGATCTGGTACACATTGAGTAGCAGTTTCTAATAACAATTACTTTGATTCATTTGGACTTCCACCGAGCGACGTAATAAAAAAATATATGTCCATATATAAAATAATAAATTACTCGTCCAATCAACTTCAACCTATTGGAACGTCAGCTTGTGGATATTATTGCGTGATGTTTATTAAACAGATGTCCTCGAGTTTGAAGAACTCTGCCCCAGATTTTTTAAAATTTATTTTACAGTTTGACAAGCATCCTTCTCACGCCAATGATGAGATTGCAATTAATTTTATCTAAATTATAAATATATAATGTCAACATATTGTCTCAAATGCAAAACTAAAACAGAAAATATCAATGAAACAACAGAAAAAACAAAGAACAACAGGATGATGCTGAAAAGTCTTTGCGCAATTTGTGGAAAAAGAAAAAGTATGTTTTTGAGGAAATTGTCTGGAGCTGGATGTATTGACGTTGTCAGAGACGTTATTTTAGTAGACGATTGAAAACAAATATTCTTATAAATCTGAAAATATATAATGATATGCAAGTGCGATTCTGACAGAGATTTATGTCTCGAGCAAAATAAAATTGTCACATACTGTCAACAATGTAACAACAGAGAAGTAATTGGAACAGGTATAGACATACATAAAGTAACTGGCAAATTGCTGAAACCAAAAGGCGGTTGGACATTGCAAGGCCATAAATATACTGGACCTTATAATCCATTAGATAAACAACTAGATGAAAACGATAATCCGCTGCCAGGACAAGAGCCTTACAATCAAGTTGATGCAATAGCCGTGCGCCATGATATCTGCTATCGTGATCACGAGAACTCAAAATCAGACTGCGATAAGGTAATGTTGGAAGAACTTCGTGATATGAAACCGACAAACGGCCTGCTTCACAAGCTACGAGAAAGGGTTGACAGAAAGTTGGTGCAGGGTTTTATTGGAGCAAAATATAAATTGGGACTCGGTGAAAAATTGTATGATGATCTTGCGGCGAAGACGCTTGCGTCAGAGCTGCACAAACCTAAAAAGAAAAGTTTCCGAGACGTAAAGTTGTCGCAAATGCCGTTGACGATATCTGGGCGAGAGATTTAGTTGATGTGTCAAATCTTGCTGAATTTAACGATAATAAGAAATACTTGTTTAACGTTGTATATGTTTTTAGTAAATATGCTTTAGTGTTCCAGTTTCAGATAAGACAGGAACTTCGATAACAGATGCGTTAAAACAAATAACAACAACTACAGAAAGAAAACCAAATAGAATCTGGACTGATCAAGGAGCAGAATTTTTTAATAAAAAGTTCGAGCAGTTTTTGCTCCAAAATAATATCAAAAAATACGTTACAGGAAATGAAGGTAAAAGTGTTGTCGTAGAGCGATTTAATCGAACGCTAAACGACAAAATACACAAATATTTGACAGCTAAAAATACAAATAAATATATTGACAATTTACAGAACATTGTTGATGAGTATAATAATACGAAACATCGAACCAACAAAATGTCGCCAAACGATGCAATTAAAAATCCAATATTAGCGAACGAAAACATGTACCGCAGGCATAAATTTAAAGTTGGTGATAAAGTTAGAATTTCTCCGACGAAAAAAACATTTGAGAAAGGATTTACTCCAAACTGGAGCGAAGAAGTATTTGTTGTTGATAAAGTACTTTTAACAATACCTGTAACATTCGCGCTGAAGGATTTATTAGGTGAGCCTATAACCGGTAGTTTTTACGAGCAGGAACTTCAGAAAACTTCTCAAGACGTATTTGTTATTGAAAAAGTTATTAGAAAGCGCGGCGATAAAAGTTTAGTTAAATGGAGAGGATATAGTGATAAATTTAATAGCTGGGTGCCAACTAAGTCGATTTCATCGACTGCAATACAGTAATGTTATTATAAATTTGTTCGTACTTTACAAGTACAGATTTACATTTGATAGTTTTACATAACGAAATTAAATGTAATTTTCTTGCATTATCAACTGGCATTAAATTAAATATTTTAACAAAATAAAATCATATTTTATATTTCCTTGATAGCCAGTTATTTTTATATTTGAAAAAGGTTTGATAAGCTGCCAAAATATTTGTTGTTCAACAACAGTAAAATTAAATTTTTTTTTATTTTTTTAGCAATGTGATACTTAACATTATATCGTCCAGTTGTCGGTCTGCTGTAATTTTTTCTGTCAGCGACAGCAACCACTTCATCGTCGGATTCGTTGTCGTACAAAATATCATCTTCGCTGTAGCTAGAAAATTTATCTGATATTATGTTAACATTGTTGTTGGCGACTTTGTCGCTGGCGATATAATCTCCCGAGTATATATCAGCAAGTCGTTTCATCAAGTTCATATTATAATATATTTTTATCTAATTTATAATAATAATGGCCAGCGAAACGAAATCTCCAGAAGTAAAATATCATCATAAAGTTAATATATTAAATTACAGAGAATTAGCTGAGGCAGTTAGAAAATGTCTGTCGGGTTATAGTGTTTATTCTGTTGACGTTATTGTAATACAAGGCGATTCTGATAAAATTCTCCTAACAACGGCAGAAAAAAATAAACTTAATGATAGTGCATTTATAATATTAAAATTTGACCGTGATGATATTTTGATGTTTGCACATAACTGTCTTACTAAGACCGAGCTAAGAAACATCATTGATCGTCATATCTGAAACTAAATCTGTTAAATGTTGACGTTGACGTTGCTGTTTTAGTTACGCCATCAGTTACATCTTTTATTGATTGCGGATGAATTTTAAGATCTTTTGCAAGGGCTGTTATTGATTTAAATTTTATTTCTTCTTCAGTCTGAAGATTTACTGAAATTACATGTCTGGCATATCTAGCACCACCAGTATCTCCACGTTTACTATTTTCTTTTTCTGTTACCAAATCTAAATTTTATAAATAATTATCGGATTTAATTTTGTTAATATGATCGATAACTAAATTATTTGGAATAGCGCCATTAAATGTTTCGTACACAAAACGATGGGCTTTATAATGAACCTGATCAGTTTTAGTGCTACGTATAGTTACATATAAATATCCAGTATTTTGTAAACTTCCAGTAACTTTTTTTGTTTTTATATTTCGAATAATTCCTTTATCATTAGCCTCATATAAATCAAATACTTGATGTGGTTTCAATTCGTTTTGTAATGATAAATTTTCAATATTATCATCGTTTATTGAGTTATTTACTCGATAGACTCGCTGTCCTTCTGGGATATCATCACAGAACAAAGTATAGATAAAATCTTTTCTAAACATTTCGGTGATATCTGTATCACCTCCTTTTACTGAAATTATCATCCCGGCTGGTGTTGGTTTTCCTACAGATTTTTTAGATTTTATGCAAATAACTGAACTAAGTGCATTTCCTGCATATAAGTTGTACTTTGGGTGAACATGATAAGTTTCTTGCTCTTCCGCTGTCATTCTAATATATCTCAAAATTTCTCTCATTATATTATAAGGATTTTATATCTCTAATTAATTTTTTACGTAATTTTTAATTAAATATCAGAATGCAATATCTAATATAATGTTAAAATTGCGCGATATTGCTAAGAAGAGCATTATCAAAGCAGAAAAAATTGCTACAGCATTTTCCGGATGCGACAACAGTTACAAATTTGATAATCAAAATGTTTTAGCAAATTTTAACTCCACAAATTTATCTCATCTTTTACAACCTGTTATAACCCAAGAACTTGCAGCTCACAAAAGTATCAAACTAATAGTTCAGTATCATATGATTTTATCAAAGTTACACGTAATCGAGAAAGATATATTTGATATAATTTTTGAAAATACAAGTTTCGACAGAGAAATTTCAGAACCATATCTAACAGCTAAATCACGAAAAATATTAACTGGAACAAATATTTCCTCTGTCGCAGATGAAATACACCAAGAAATAAATAAAAAATTGAAGGAATTTACTTCATCTGGGTCAGGTTGGAAGTTTGAGATGATAAAGGAAGTTTTAATTCATACAGCAAAATATAACGTACTTCGAGGTAGTTCTTATGTTGAACTTCCAATAAAAATTAAAAACAAAAAATGCTGTATAAATGTCAAAAACAACGACGATCAATGTTTTCGTTGGTCAATTTTGTCGGAGAGACATCCACAGAGTGACTACAGTGACCGAATTGAAAAGTATTTGCCATACAAGGACGAGCTAAATTTTAACGGAATAACTTTTCCAGTGGCAGAAAATCAGATATAAAAGTTTGAAAAACAAAACAATATTTCAGTAAATGTTTTCGGACTAGATGAGCGAGAAAATGTTTATCCAAGGTATATTTCATAGACTGCTACACAAAAGACAATAAATTTATTATTTTATAAAGGACATTACGTTTGGATAAAAAACTTTAACGGTTTAGTTGGCGGACAGTATAATAAAAATAAAAAAAGAAATATTTCTGTTACAGATGTTTGCAGGGTTTTTCTAAGAATGAGAAACTACAGGAACATCTCAAATACTGCACCAACGTTCAAAGAATAACTATTGCAAGCGAAAAAGAAAAAGTCTTAAAATTTAAAAATTATGATCATAAGCTAAATATACCTTTCGTTATTTATGCCAAATTTGAGTGCCTACTCGTTCCTGTGGCTGGCGCTGAAAATAATCCTAATAAATCAAGTACAAGAAAAATACAGCAACATGTTCCTTGCGGAGTTGCTTATAAAGTAGTTTGTTGCGTCGACGATAAGTTTTGTGATGTGATGTGATTATGATTTTTAACGTAGCTTTAACAATTTTTCAGTCATATCGCTACGATGTCTGCAGTGTGGCAGTTTATAGTGATGTCTAGCACTGGGGCATCATGCCGCAGACATGTAGCATGATGTCCCACCCAGTCACAATATCCTGACACCAGGCCGACCAGTCCTAACACTAACCTCTTAATGCTGAGCGCCAAGCGAGGCAGCTGTTAGTACCATTTTTGTAAGTCTTTGGTATGACTCGACCGGGGATCGAACCCACGACCTGCCGCGTCCGAGGCGGACGCTCTAACCACTAGGCCACCGGAGCGGTCACGATAAGTTTTCATTTCCGATTAAGTTATATAGATGTAAAGATAATGAATCTGAAAGTCCGGCGGTATGGTTATAAAAAATCTGATAGATGATGTTAATAAAATTTCTAACAAATTATTTAAGACAGCTCCAATGAAAATAACGTCTAAGCAACAACTTGAATTTAATGAAGCGGTTAATTGTCATATTTGCGAAAAGTTATTGGTAGACTCAAACGGAGTCCAAGATAAAGTTCGTGATCATTGTCATTTAACTGGCCAGTATCGTGGAGCGGCTCATAATAATTGTAATTTAAAATTTCGTGCACCAAAGTTTATACCTATCGTTTTACATAACTTTCGCCGCTATGATAGTCATATCATTGTAGAAGCTTTTGGCAATGAGGAAATTAAATCTAAACTAAAACTAAATAATAAGATAAAATGTATTCCAAATAATTTTGAAAAGTATATGTCAGTTACTCTTGGCAAATTACGTTTTATTGACAGTCTGCAATTTATGGCAGCATCATTAGATGAGCTCATAAAAGGTTGTAGTAGTTTCTGTAATCTGCGAAGTTGCTTTGGTGAAAACTACATCGATCTGACAAAAAAAGGTATCTTTCCATATGAGTATCTCCACGACTGGAGCAGATTTGATGAAATTTCCCTGCCCGGTAAAGATAAATTTTACTTGCAGCTAAAAGGTTAAGATGTGTCAGACGACGAGTACAAATATGCACAAAATATTTGAAATAAATTTAGTTGTAAAACATTTGGTGATTATCATGATATATATTTGAAAACAGATGTATTACTACTAGCAGATGTTTTTGAAAGTTTTCGTCGAGTAAGCTACAGCAATTATGGACTAGATCCTTGTTGGTATTATTTCGCTCCCGGGCTGTCGTAGGACGCTCTACTAAAAACAAGCAAAATAGAATTAGATCTCTTGACAGATGTCGATATGTTTAATTTTATTGAGAAAGGTATTCGAGCCGGAATTAGCGTTATAACAAAAATATATGCAGTAGCTAATAATAAATCTCTAAAAAATTATGATAAAAATCTCCTATCCAATCATATTATTTATCTAGATTGTGTGAATTTGTATGGTTGGGCCATGTCAGAGCCAATGCCATGCGGTGGATTTCATTGGATATCTCCAGATCAATTTCTTAAAGAAACCGAAAAGGATTTTTCCAATGTCAGTTATTTTGTTGAAGTCGACCTAGATTACCCTAGTTCGTTACATGATCTACACAACGACTACCCATTTTGTGCACAATCTATGATGATAGATTACAGTTTACTATCGCCTGAACAACGAGCAATGACAACAGCAAAAATATCGATTGTTAATAAGTTTGTGCCAAATTTGCTAAATAAAAGAAATTACGTGATACATTACAAAAAATTAAAACAAGCAGTAGATGCTGGACTAATTCTGAGAAAAGTCCATCGCGTACTAAAATTTAATCAGTCGAGGTGGATGTAAAATTATATTGACTTAAATACCAAACGTCGTGCTGTGGCTAAGACCGACTTTGAGAAAAACTTTTTTAAGTTAATGAATAACTCAGTTTTTGGAAAGACAATGGAGAACATTCGAAAGCGAGTTTCGATAGAAATTGTAAATGATATAAGTTGCAGAAATAAATTAGTTAATGATGATGCTTTTGTCAGCATGAAAATATTTAATGAAAATCTTGTTGCAATACAACGACGATAGACAAATTTAAAGTTAAATAAACCTATTTATGTTGGTGCAGCTGTACTTGATATAGCAAAGTGGCTAATGTACGATTTTCACTATAATTTTACTAAAAAGCAGTGGCCAGATTCGGAGTTCCTATTTACTGATACATATTCGCTAGTTTATAATATAAAATGCGAAGATGTCTATGAGGATATTTACAAGCGCCGTGACCTATTTGATTTATCAGATTATCCGACTAGTAGTGGATTTAATGATAATACGAATAAAAAAAAGTTATTGGTGAAATGAAAGATGAGTTTATGTTTGTGCCGGTGAGAGAGTTTGTTGGACTTCGAAGTAAACTGTACGCCGTAATTCTCGACGATAATAAACTGACAAAGAAAGCGAAAGGAATTCCACGTGGTTATGTAAAGAAATGTATGAAATTTAACGATTTTAAATCAGCACTAAATAATAATGTCAGTTTTATTAAAGCAAATGTCATTAGAACGAATCTTCATAAGCTTGAAACTGATACGATTATTAAACGTGGACTTAGCAATTTTGATGATTAAAGATCTTGTAAAGACGGAATTAATACTTTAGCACTGGGGCATTATAGAAGGAAGATAATACCGTTCCAGCTTGTTTAAAAATCGTACCTGGATTATCGAACATATATTGGTTCGAATGCACTTTATGTCTGTATTGATTTTCAGACTGTAATAAAGCGCTGCTGTAGACTCTGTTAAGTGATTTTAGTGAGTTCGTTTTGTCTGTTAAGTGATTTCCAGGCGTATTAGTCAGTCTGTCTGTTTCTAAAGCCGTACTGAAACGGAATTCCCTGAATCTTTACAACATTGGTAAAAACACACCTATTGATTTTCAGACTGCAGAGTCTCCTGCCTATAATGTACACAGCCGCTGTATTAAAGCTTTCATTTTTCTGTATAAATAGACGGTAATATATTTTAGATTTCGTTTTTCTGTACAAATGTAGGATTTCAGATTTAATTTTATATTAACGTTTTTCAGAATCAGAAAAATGAAATGTTATTCAAAATCAGAAAAAATAAAATGCTATTCACAATCAGGTAACCGGTAAGTATATAGTAATTTCTAAAACATATATATGTAATCGGATTTCATAGCTCAGTGCAGGAATGTTAGATTCTCGTACTGAAGGTCTGTGGTTCGATTCCCATCACTGGCATATGTCGGTAAATATGGTTCTGGATTACCAAAAATTATTTAATTGGGGCTGCGAACCCCAACAGAAAAAATACACTCTCCCACCATGTAACCACGTGGTGGGTGTACTCATGGGGAGAGTGTACAAAATCTGTTGGACGTAGGTAAATCCCCCGTTTATGTATGTGCCGTCTCTTAGGACAAGTTTATGTGTTGTGGTGTCCAAAATAAACAGCAGGGTGATGTGAGCTCGTGACTTTGTGACCTCACTGAAGGGTATCCACATAGGGACATTCAGAAAGAATGTTCGCCGGACAAACAAAAAGTCTTATAAGGTGCCTGTGGACCATAAGACAGGTCTTTACACTGAAAAATAAAGTCCTCTGAGTTCCTAAAGTTTCGGTTTCGGATATTTAGGAATTCGCCTGGGGGATATATGCTTTGAGTCCTGAAATAGACAGCCCTCTGAGTTTCTAAAGTTTCGTTTCGTTTAGGAATTCGCCGGGGGGTATGTCTATTGAAAGGGACTCTTAGGACCTTATGAGCTTTACCAGCAGAAGGGACTCCAGTGGAATGGTAGACCGAACGTCACCGCTGCTGTTTATTTTTGACTTTTAGCTTTAGAAATATCATTATCAAATAAAATATCAACCATATTGTCAATAAATGTCATCAAATCATTTGACCAACCTCTTATTCGTTCGTCATTTTCAGTTGCGAATAACCATACTGGTGCATATTTTGGTGATATGTAATAACCAACATTTTTGATACAATTACTTGTTATAATAGGTTTTATGCCAGTATAACTTGAGGCTGATTTTATTGAATAAAATCTTTTACAAAATCTGTTTGTTAGATCACACCCAACATGTCGGATTGAATTATTATACATTTTATATTAATATTTCATTGTTCAATATGAAAAAATCTAGAGGTCTCCAATTTTTTTGTAGGGGGGGGTGGTCTCTGATCTAGAATCCGCATTTGGTTTAGGATCAGCCTATTACTATACTGAAGAAAAAAAAAATATTTTATCACTAAAAAAGTTAATCCAGCAGACCCTTAGAGTTCTGGTCCAGAATCCGCATTTGGTTTAAGATCAGCCTCTTAGCTTACTACTTCTACGTTAAAAGTGCTTCTTGAAGATGAGGCCTCATTGAAATAAGATTACAAACTCCTTGCAGCGATTTCTACCCATTTAGAGATGTTTACATACACCGATAAACCCACGGGGTTACCTAGGCATTAATTTTGATAAACAGCTTAGTAACATGAATCTCAGCTTTGCAATTATTTCTGCTGGTACCGTACATTATATTTTGTGGTTAAACTTGTCGTTGGAGACGGTGTTGTTGCGCATATTTTCATTGTCATTTATTTAACTAGAAATATTTTGTTATATATTTACCTTCTTTGCATGTATATTTAAAATTTAAGTCTTAACATTGCTATATATTTTATTAAATATGTCCCATCTGCTCTCTCTGGTCTATCAGTATATTGGGGGGGGGGGGAGCTAGTTTTGGCGCTTGGCTGCATCTTACCGCCCGCTGACGGGATTCCGGGAGTCTCCTTTTTTACGTTTTTTTTTTTTTTTTTTTTTCTTGCAGTCAATTGTGAGGATTTCTTACGTCAAATCAGACGTGATATTACTGAATTACTTCAACTGTATAGCTAATTATACCCCACCCCATTGTAGCCTCTAGTTCGAAACGGAAATGACAGGCGCTCCAGAAGGAATACAACATGTAGATACAGTGAAACTGTTCTACAGAGGTACAAGGTGTTATGCAGTTTTGCATGCACTGTAATATTATGTAATGTCCAGTAAAGTCAACCCCACCCCCACCCAATCTTGAGCAATGTTAGCTTTGACCCTATACCACTATAATGTTTGAACAAATGGATTAATAATAAGAAGCTGATGTCTCAACGTATACAGAATGTATTGTCACTTGTTGGAAGAACCGAACCACAGACCCTGTGATCTAACTTCCCACGCGAGCAAGCAACCACAGTCGCTATAAACATTACTTTTTCTGTATAAGCGTTTTACGTGTATACTGACATGTGATGCTCTCTTCGTTCTGCTCAAGACAAAGCAACTGCTATAGTGATTGCACCGCCGGTACGCATACGCTGCTTGATCACTCGCTTCAGTTAATCAGGTTTGGCGATTTTCAATAGCAAAGCTGTATATTTTATCATCTTCATTTATTTTAATATGGTTTAAATTAGTACCGGTAGATCTATTTCAGTGAGTATTAATTTTTGGAATTTGAAATATAATATCCACCTAGTCTTACTATTTTTGAAAATATTGGGTTTTTTGGCGTTGCCTTTTACGTATAGGACTGGGTCGAATGGTTGCACCAGCTTGACCTTCAGACCGATCATTCAGTCAGTCATGTTTCGTAATGAGTCGTTATTATTATTCTGTATACTACTTGTTATGTACATTTTTATAATTTATCATTCTTTGTTCATGAATTGTACACATTGTTATTCTAAATTTCTGTTGAGTATTTTGTATTTTCATGTTTTGCAATAATGTTGTAGGGATTTTTTGTATATATTTGT
Organism: Megalonaias nervosa; assembly: GCA_016617855.1. NCBI lineage: Eukaryota > Metazoa > Mollusca > Bivalvia > Unionida > Unionidae > Megalonaias > Megalonaias nervosa. Next base: position 11,219 of record JAECUM010094178.1, on the reverse strand, counting down.
AATAGATATCTGGTATCATTACCATGAGCAGTGTAATATTAACAACAATAGCTATGTACAGGGGGTTAAGATATAATAAAGGACTGAGCTGAACTGGTTATATTGGTTTTGCCCTTTCTTTCCAGATTCTTACTGATGTAAGTAATGTAGACACATAACATTCATGGGTGTCATCAGGGAAGCAAGACAAATTTTTCGATGTCATTATACATAAGAGATTTTCAAAAGAGATTTTTGAACACAATTTAAAGATAATACCTGAGGCCGAGTATTTATGTTCGGACGATAGTATCAATGTTCATTTCATTCATTATCAGACAGATAAACTTTTACACAAAATATATTGTCTAATCAACAGTCATATCTACCTGTTTTATAAGGAACCAGAATTTCTCAAATATCCGCTTAAACCAAAGTTAAAAGAAAGTTGCAGATAATAATGTAGCTAGTGTAGTTTTCTTTTCTATCGGTCCCTGGAATTCGTTATCAACGCGTCCCACAAGTAAACAACAGTGTTAACTAGAGAAGGTCTTTACAATACCTGATTTAATCCTCAGTACGCTTTCATCAGGTTAATTGTCATGTTATTTTCATATTTTCCCACCCGATTTATGGTCAGAATAATTGTGTTGTAAAGAGATAAATATAAAGATGTACCCTGAGTATTGTGTTCTATGATGACTGGTAAATATTGCCATGTGTCGTGAGTATTACGTTCTATGATGACACGCAAATATTTTCATGCGTCCTGAGTATTGCGTTATATGATGAGACGCAAATATTGGCATGTGTCCTGAGTATTGCGTTATATGATGAGACGCAAATATTGGCATGTGTCCTGAGTATTGCGTTATATGATGAGACGCAAATATTGGCATGTGTCCTGAATATTGCGTTATATGATGAGACGCAAATATTGGCATGCGTCCTGAGTATTGCGTTATATGATGAGACGCAAATATTGGCATGCGTCCTGAGTATTGCGTTATATGATGAGACGCAAATATTGGCATGCGTCCTGAGTATTGCGTTATATGATGAGACGCAAATATTGGCATGCGTCCTGAGTATTGTGTTCTATGGTGACACGCAAGTACTGTCATGTGTCCTGCGTATTGTGTTGTATGATGACACGCAAATATTTTCATGTGTCCCGAGTATTGCGTAAAATGATAAAACGCAAATATTGTCATGTGTCCTGAGTACTGCGTTCTGTGATGACATACAAATATTGTCATTTAAGCAAATGTAAAAAAAGACAAAAGAAATTCAATTTGCATAGATTTTAGCACTAGTATTTTCATTTCTTGTAATTTTTTAAAACAATAGAATCTCGTATCGGATGCAATATGTGCTTCCTATATGTGAACGATGTAAGAATTTGTATTTCCATGGAAATGTATGTGTATCATACTAGTAGTGGAAAACCTGTGTGGAACTTATTTTTATGAAGTCAGAAAGCCAATATTAATGACCAGGTTCTCTGTGTATGAGCTAAAACATTTAAGACGGCAGTGAGAAATTGTTTTTTTTTTGGTTTTTTTTTTTTTTTATTTCACTAAATTCTCTTGGCATGACAAGTCTTTGAGAGTGAGCGCAATATGGTGAAAGTAATTTTACTTTTCTGTATGCACTGGTAAACAAAGTTATAAACAATAGCTTTGCTATTAAGGGTCAGAGGGAAGATACAAAAACAATATGGAACACGTGCAATCATGCACAGAGAGTGTCGCCATTATCTGACTTTTTATCAACACTCAGGTTTTAACCACAACTAATAAGACTCCTTACGCATGGCAGCTCATAAAAGCGTGAACTTTACCTTGACTTGGCAATAGGAATTAAGGTAGATGGTTTAGTAACAAATTCTTATTCACAATTCTTGTAACAACTGGAGAGAAACACTGGTAAGTAACTTGTTAGCACTGAAAATACGTGCAGATCATGTCTCCGCAATTTGTCTTTACATTTACTTCACACGAGTATTACAAGGGCATAAGGTACAGGGCACATAAACATGTTTAAAATTTAAATAAATAACAGCAATGCGTTGTAATTTTTAAATACACACATAAGGTTAATTAGCCTCTTAAGGAACAAATGAAGTTTACGCCCGATTTTTTTTATGTTGCCGCCTTTTGCCGTAAGCGAGTCAAACATTGCAAAACAAAGAAATCTCCAGTAACTCTGGAAAAGCTTCTGATATTTTGAAGCCGATTAAAATGAAAACAACTTTCATAACTCACTTGCTACCTTGTTTTGTTTGGTTTATTTAAATAAATTCTGTGTAATTCAATCAAGGCATGGCATTGCCATATGATACATATCATGCTCAGATGCACCCCGTAAAAGTTCAATAATATTTAGATCATTAATGTAAATTTTAACACCAAGCTTTATTAAAGGCCCTATCCAAAACTTTTATACTGGATAAACTCTCCGTTTCTGCACAGTTCGATCAAAGTTTGAACAAATATCAGAAATACTTTTCAAATACTCTTTTGATAATTTTGAAACACTTTCCAATTTATATTTTACGTTGGTTGTATGTTCATGTAGTTATCGTAAAAGTAGTTATTGTTCAAGGTATTTGTCAAACAATTTCACCGCAATAATTGAGAAAATTTGAGACAATAATTGATCCTCATCTGTTTTCAGGCATTGAAGTGAGATTTCGTGGAGCTGCACGTGCAAAGTGGAGTGAAACAGTGCAGAACGGCCCAAATCGAACGGACATCGAGCACGAGAAAGAGGAGATTTATTTTGACGACAGGTTTTGTCTCTGGGGCAGAGGTAAGTTATAGTGTTTGGGGGTGGAGGACACTGAGTGAAACACAAAGTTAGACTAAATTGAAAAGCACGATACCTTGAAAAGACCAAGCATTGCTTGAAGATGTATTTATAAGTTTCCATTCTCCTCCATAAAATACAAGAAATATTATGGCAAATTACATTTACGATTAGCGATATTTTTATTATGGACGTAATAGTCTGTCCAGACGTCATCAGCAGTATTAAAGAAATGCAAATTAAAGTGGAAAGAAACAACTAATTTATAGTATGAAATAGGCAAAATCTATTTGAAGCGAGTGCTATTTATGTGTACAGAGTGACTTATTACGTTTATCGACCGGGGTCATTCCCGTACAGGATAACCAGACTTAGACAACAAAAATAATTAAGTTTAATGGGTTTTTTCTGCGTTTAACGTGTTGTTGTTGTTGTTGTTATTGTAGGGTTTAACGCCATTTTTCAGAACAAGATAGGCTATACATGGCGACCAGTATAACTGGTGGAGGAAGAACCCTGGAAAACCCCGGGAAGAACCACCGACCCACGAGAAGTTACTGGCAAGCTTTCTCACGTACAGACATTGAGACGGCAGTGATCCGGAACGGCGAGCGCTTTAAACCACTCGGCCACCTGTTTAACGTGTCATTGCCAATTCACAAAAAATAACGTCCGTATGTCATTATGCAAGCTTCGTGATTGGACAACTGACAGTTTTTATAAACATAAACGCAGACGAAGTAATATGAACTCGTCCACGCTTGTTTTTTATTCCTTTGTTTTCCTTTTCCAACCTGCGCAATCTAGAAAGATAAGAATTCTTTTAAGTCCTTTGTTTTGACGATATTATAGACACTCTTTCGCTGACAGATTTTTCGATATGAAAAATCCTTGCTAGGCTGACATAATCACAAAGAGAAAGAAATTCGTGCTTACAATCTGACGAAATGTATCTTTCTTAAACCATGAAGCTGCTATTTTCTGACGGAAGTAATTAATAAACAAATCATACCAATCAGGTGACAGGCATACATGAACCTCAATAAGGACGAAGCTAAACAACCCCAAGATCTCCCTTGAAGAATACTTGTCTATAACAATTGACACGTGATGATTATCTCAGAAGCTAAACAGTGCCGGATCAAACCCAGTGGAGGCCCCTAGGCAGTCGAAATCTCGCCCCCCGCGCCCCACCCACCCCACCCCCAGCAAATTATCTCCTAATACGTCAAGATCAAATCAATTCAATATTATTTTGATCCGTTGTCGCGGGGCCCCTAAAAGGCGTGCCCCATACTCTGCCTATTTGGTAATCCGGTACTGAAGTTAACCCTAAGAACTCCCAGGAAGAGCACTTGTCTGTAACAATTGACACCTGATGATTATCTCAGAAGCTAAATAACCCCAAGATCTCCAAGGATGTGCTTGTCTGTAACAATTGACACCTGATTTTTATCTCATATTTCTGTTTTAACATACTTCATACCTAGCCAAACAGAATAAAGTTAGATTTATAATCACTCTCCACTGCGTATTGTTTCCCTATAGGACCTACAAGCTCCTATTTAAAGAAGTCGATCAGAATTGTTGAAGCAAGTGTGTGTTGTCAAATATGTAAGTGCGATAACACATTCTGTCGCTCTGTATCGATTCCAGATAAATATTTGCCATTGTGCAGTAATTTAACTTAGAAGCAAATGATGTATGGATGTGGCAAAAGCGACCAGAATATATTTAAACAAAATATGTGTTAGATAAAATTAGGTTGTAAAGGACATTGTAGCTTGAAGTTTTTGTGAATGTTTCCATGGCTGAAATCAGACCATAAGGTCACGAAGCATCTCAAAGTTTCTTCTTCAAAAACCGATGCTTGACAATATTGTTTGTATAATACTTGATCTGAAACTATGTTTATGTTTTTAAACTATGTTTTGATGGTTTCTTCTGTTTTTTGCTGAGTTTCTTTTTATAAGAAGCATTAAAGACTAAAATATAGTAATAGTATCCTGGATTCTCATGGATATAGCATATTTTCTTTCTGGGGATAAATTGAGAACTTCCTCAAATTTGACGAATTCCTCACTTGGGTTCAAGAACTTTTCAAACATTGTTCTGTTTCTAGAGAACGGCAAGACATGTATAGCCATTGGTCTGTGTCTAGAGAACGGCAAGACATGTATAGCTATTGGTCTGTGTCTAGAAAACGGCAAGACATGTATAGCCTAGTACGAGGCCGGATTAAAGTCCTTGTAGGCTCTAGGCACTTTAATAAAACGGCTGAATTGATATCACTCTCTCTCTTTGTGTGTGTACACTTTTCAGTAACATGGTGTTTTCGCACGTACTAGGCACAGTGCCTACTGTGTCTATTGGATAATATAGCACTGGTCTAGTAAGAAACCCATGTCAATAGTCCACTAAACACAGTATTTAATTACATTGGTTCAACAGTAAGCACTTGCAGACGTTAGAACATATCCTTAAGACACTAGCATACATTTCCTAAATATCCTGGTCTACTACTGGATACAGTATACATTTCCTAAATATCCTGGTCTACTACTGGATACAGCATACATTTCCTAAATATCCTGGTCTACTACTGGATACAGCATACATTTCCTAAATATCCTGGTCTACTACTGGATACAGAACACGAACTAGTCGGCACTGCGACACATATTTCATTCTTTTTACCGAATCAACTGAACCTAAAATTATACGACCGGCCTTCCATCTTCAGCAGCTCATTGTCTGAAGCTGCATATCATAATTTTGTATGTAGCTTATTTTAATACTGCTGGGTGTAATTATATCTCGTTTACAGTAGAATGTTGTAATTCTTCTCTTCGTCACCCCACATATGGTAAGGATTTATTTAATATTTCATTGCTATACTTTTTCTTTCTTTGATTCTCATTACATTTTTATTTGGTGGTGATCAGTTTCGCCTCTTTCCTTTTTTGCTTACATGATTGTAATAATGCATACTGATAGGATTCGTTGAATGTACATATCAATGGACACAATTTTTGAGTAAGAGGATACGGTTTGTAAAGACTGAGGAAAACACAGTACTTCGATGAGACCACAACAATCAGTCAGGTCCGAACTGCCTCCAGATTGATAATTGATTGTATAAAATAAGAGATTCATTGGAATTTAATATTTCATAAAACTGACTTGCATCTTGGGGACATTAGTCTACGCTGTTAAGATACAAAAGTTCACAGATACCCTTGATATACAGACACCCTTGATACAGAGACATCCATGATATTTTCTGACCAACACCTGAAAATGAAATTCCAGATATATAATTATGTAAAAACTGTCGGAGTTTATTGACAGTGAAGAAAGTTCTTTATGAAATTGTCGAATGCAGAGTCTGACTCGAAACATATTTCGTTTTGTGCTTATATTCAGTAGCATTCAATAGATCGTCATGAGTCTCGAACCCTGAATCAATGGTTTATGAAGCAACATGTTCAATTTGCTGGAAGAAAATCAAATATCAGAAAGGTAGCTAAATTAGAGAATCGCCGATTCCATATACTCAGTTGTCATCAGATGAAACAGTGCCAGCAGCTGCCATTGAAAAGCAAGACAGAAGAATACTCGCAATAGTTTCTAGAGATTTATGTTGCTACAGTAGGTTACTGTTGTAGGTATCGCCATCGCTAAAAACTCAAACGCAATATCAGTGACTTTTTGAGCTGCTAGAGAAGACTTTGCCTCAAAGTGCTCCAATGTAGAGCGGTTGTTGTAGCCAGACGTTTTAACTGTCCAAAGAATTAAAATTTTGAGCGGTTTTAAGTGATATGGTTGACATAGCTGACGAGGAAACTGGTTACTTGCACCACAGCATATGGAATCCGAGAGGTGAAAGAGCCAACCAGAAATCATGTCCTAAGCAACCTTACGACTGAATTCGGAGACGGCCTTCATTTTCCTCCAGATGATGAAAGCAGATCGATGTGAACTCTTACAACCTATAAAGCTATTACATTCGTGCTTCTTTAAGAAAGCAGCAGAGAGGGTGAACCCTATAACTTTGTAGAGACCTTATTTTTGAAAATTAAGGGTTCCTACGAAGGCTGAAAAAAGAAGTTTTTGTCTTAATAATGAAAACTTCTTTAATTGACCAGATTTTTTTCACAATCTGGTCACATACGTATGTCATTCACCCTCTCTGCTGCTATAAATTAAACAGCCATTATAGATATTATCAATAATGAGTACTGGAGAACCACACTCAGCTAAATTAGCTCGAGAGCGACTAGAGGCAATTAAAAAATATCTACCCGTTCGTGATTCTGTTAAGCAACAACTACAATTGCGTCAGGAATCTCAAGTTGAATTTGAAGGATACAAAAAATTATTTAAACCTATCACTGAGACCACTAAAGGTATTCAACCTGTGTTAGAGAAAACCGCTGAAGTAACTGGAAAAATAGCTGAAGGAACTGAAAAAATAGCAAGAAGAACAAAAAAGACAAAAGAAATTTTACGTGAACTTCCAGCTGAAATAGCTGCTGCGATGCCAGTCCCGGAAATACCTAAAGATGAAGATCAACCTGAAGGTGCTGAAGCAGAAGATGATGAAGCAGAAGGTGCCGAAGCACTAGCCCCTGAACCAAAATCAGCAGTTAAATTGATAGATAAATTTAATGAAGAAACTGTTAAGGTAATTAATAAACTTAACATACAACAATTAGCTAAATTTGCTTTTGATAGTTTTAGTCAAAGAGGTAAATTAATGAAATCTGAATACGATAAAGATATTAAAAACCGTGATCAATGGCGAAAATCATTATATCGCATACGTATGAATGTTGAACAAGCTAGAGCTGATGATCCACTATATCGGGATTATGTTAGTGAAATTAATAAATTAATCAAATCAGAAAAGGAGAAAAAACAAAGTAAAAAACCTTCAAAACAAACAGCACCAAAACCATTTGAGCAATCACTTCGTGATTATCCAGTATCACCAAAAATACCACAACAAAAACAAGAGTTACAACGAAAAGCACCACCGGAACCAAGAGAAGAGGAAGAAGAAGAATTTCAAGACGCTCCCGGCGCGACTGGAAGTGGTTTAGGAAGTGGTCTTATTACCTGTCCCAATAATGTTCTTGCTGATGTTGATCGACTAGAAATCCTCATCGGAGGAAAAAGAGCTGGTAATAATTCCCCAGAAATCATTAATGAAGCAGCTGATATTTGCAAACGATTATTTAGTGGCGGCATCATGGATATTAATGTATATCGGTCTCTTATTAATGAAATCGCCGACGATTATTACAGTGATTAAGTATGTAATTAGTGATAAAAACAATTAATAATAAAATGATCGTGCATGGTACTCAACGTGGACCTACCATGGTTAGGGTAATAAACTCTCGATTACCTGTATACAGAGCAACCTACGGAGATGGACTAGGTGATGTTATTCAGGGTCTGTTTACAAGAATAACCCCAAAAGCAATACCGATTGCAAAGCAACTAGGAATGAAAGCTATTGATGTTGTTCGTGAAAAGGGTATAGGCGCTGTTGGTAATCTCGCTAGCAAAGCATTCTCAGCAATTAAAGATAGACTATCACGATTAATACGCAGACCGACCCGACCTGTGAAATTACCCAGCACTGAAGTGATGCCCGCAAGCGTAAGTAAAATAATAAATCAAGCAGCTAATCAAAAACTAGCGGAGTTAGCTGATATCCCGATGTCGGAAAAAGAAAAAAATATAACTGCTAGTCTCATAGCAGGAAGTGGTCTTCGAGTTAGACGAAGACGATAATAATAAAGATGTTTAAGCGCATATCTGATCCCGCGTTTGACATGGACGCACCAGTTCTCAAAGATGAGTCTGTGCGCGATTATCAGTATTATTCTTACGACGCACGAATTCCAGATCAACGTGGACGAATCGAACTACAGGTTCAGGATACAAGTAGATATTTCTTACCCGCTGAAGCATTTATTGAAGTAGAAGGTGAAATTTTAAATAACGCTATTCCTGCAGCACCAGTAGCATATGGAGCTGATATTATGGTTGGTTTTGTTAATAATGGTATTATGGCGTTATTTGATAGCGCTACGTACATGATTGACGGAAAAAATATTGAATCTATTCAGAAAGACGTTGATGTTGCTACAACAATACTTGGTCTTGCGAGATACAGCGACGATTACTCAAGATCAGCTGGTCCATCAATGATGTTTGTCAAGGATACTTCTAATCACTCTGATAATAATCAATACAATATAAGACGACCTAGAAACTTCGCCAACAACCTTGACGCTGACGTGTGGCCTGTGGTTCATGGTTCTAATCAAAATTTCAACTTAGGATTTGCAGCACGTAGATCAATGTTGAAAGATGGAAATAGAAGATTTTCATGTGCAATTCCACTGTCACATATCTTTGGATTCTGTAGAAATGTCAGAAAAGTCATTTTCGGAGCCAAACACACAGTTGTACTTGTACGAAAAGGCGATGATAATGATGCAATATGGCGACCCGCTGGTACTGATGCTGGTAAAGTAATTCTTACAAAACTTTCCCTGTGGATGCCAGTGATGACTCCGTCAATATCCGAAGATGACCGGTTGTTATCTTTTATGAGTCAAGGCGGTAAATCAACTTTGTCATGGTTGACTATGACCACAGATGCTGTTCAGAGTGCAATTGATGGTTTATTTACATGGCAGATAGCATCACAGCAAGGTGTTTCTGCACCGCGACATATATTTATTGCGTTTCAAAATGCTGTACGAGTAAACGATCAAACACATAGTCACATGATATTTGACAAACTCGGTGTTTCTGAGATTTCATTAAGGATAAATGGACATCAAGAACCATCCGAGGATATATTACTGAATTTTGAAAATAATCATGTAGCACGTGCATATCATCGCCTTATGTCGTTCATGGGTTGTGATCAAAACATTGATACTGGTTTACAAATATCGCAGCTAGATTTTACATCGCTGTATCCGATTTATTACTTTTCACTAGAACATTTAGATTTAACCAGACAATCTGTTGTAGATATTCATCTTCGAGCTCGTGTGTCAACAGCAGCTATTGCTAATTACAGAGCAATTGCTGTTATATTCAGCGATAAATCTATGTTACTCGAAGGTGTTGGTGGACGAATGAGAGTTATTGATGCTCCAGTAGAAAACATGTAATTAGATCGTTCATAATATTAATAATGTCATATCATCACGTTAGTGTGAGTCTGACTCCTGGTCAGATTAAAAGGCTGCAATCAGCATCAAAAAATAACTGTGGAATAAAAATATCGCTAAAACGAGAACAAATGACCGGTGCAAATAAACTATCGTTGACCGAGCGTCAGTTTAAAAACTTCAATGACGCTAAAAAATCAAATAAAGGCGTCAAACTTAATCTTTCTGCGGGCGCCATCAAAGATATTGCTAAAACGGGTGGTATGTTTCCACTTCTCGCAGCAATACCAGCATTAATAGCAGCTGCAGCCCCAGCTGTTGCAAAGGCAGCTGCGCTAGGTGCTGTTGGAACAGCTGCTGGAATGGCATTAAAGAAAGCAACCGGACAAGGAATCAAAAAAAAGGGAAGAGGTTTAAGATTACCAGGAACCCCGCCTTCGTGGTACGGAAAGGGTCTAAGATTACCAGTGACCCCACACTGGTACGGAAAAGACCTAAGATTACCAGAGACCCCACACTGGTACGGAAAGGGTCTAAGATTACCAGGGACAGTTTACTAATAACACCCATGTCCAATTTTGATTTACTTAATGCTGCTAAGCAATTAAAAATAAAAAATTTCAGAGGTGTTTTTATGCGCGATCAATTACCTACTGTTGCAATGCAACATGAAACCGGTATTATTAATCTCGATAAAAATTCTGGCTCAGGCACGCACTGGGTCGCATATGCAATTGATCCACGTGGAATTATTTATTTCGATTCGTATGGATTAGCACCACCAAAAGAATTTCTTCATTACGTTAGCAATAATACTGCTCCAATCTGGTATTCAACGCTACCGACACAAAAATAACTGATCCTCCAATATGCGGCCGTGAAACCCTCGCTATGCTTGATGCTGTATCAAAATCAACAGCACCGCCTCATAAAGTCGTACACGCGTTCACTACGTTACGTCATAGCACTTAAACTGATATCAGTAAATATAATGGTAGATATTTATGGAAGATCCTCAGGTAGAGTTCAGAAGATCGATTTATCTAAATATGCAACTCTTGATCAGCTCAGAAATGAAATCGATGATTTATTAAATATAACAAGTGTGGATCAAAATGAAGTCGTCGTTTTTCAGAACAAACAAGGACGATTAAAAACGAGTAATATACAACTACTAGATGTTCTTATACGAATTCCAAATGCGGTTGTTAATAATGACGTTAC